>CAEFZY010020521.1:0-22793 GCA_903066815.1 Brachyrhaphis roseni | reverse complement strand
ATACATATATATATATATATATATATATATATATACGTATATATATATATATGTATCTGATCTATTTATGACAATCTGAACAATACAGATCGGATTTTTTTTTGTCGAACGCGATCCAGGCCACATCGATATCCGATACGTATCCGATCTTTTCTAAAGTGACCTTAATCGTATCGGCCAGGTCCAGATGACAAACGTCACGATGTTTATCAAGTCAAATACATCAACCTGCTTGTGGGAAGAAAAACAACAATCAAGGCGGACAATAATGAGGATTAAGTTGTTACTGTTTTGGCTCCGATCGGACAACAATTTCAAAATTGTAAGCTACGCTCCACCGTTAGCATCCATGTTTACTTCCACAAACACTGAGCACTTCTTCTTTTTATGGCGGTTGACACGCTCAGTGTTTTGTGTCGCATTATTGCGCCGTCTACAGGACACTTTCAGGTCGTTTGCCGTTCACACATACAAGTCGCATATTCTTGTATGTGTGAACGACCATGCCAAAAAAAAATTTGATTTGACCAAAAATAGGAATTGGGTCACTTCGGGCTGCAGTGTGAACGAAGCCAGAGTCAAATAGAAAAATCCAATTTAGATGTAAATAATTAAACATTCAGAGCAGTGAAAGCTATGTATTAATTCAAAGTATATTGAAATTAAGGTTTCACAGAGATGAAGTAGTTTATACAGTTAAATGTTAAATATTTCTTTGAATTCGGCTGTTTAAATTGGCTAAAGGAGTTGATTTTGTCTAATCTCAAAATGCATGTTAAAGGCTGAATAAATAAGATGAAACTAATTTAACTTCTCCTTAATGCTTGTAAATAAAATAAAAATATCCTGGTTGCTTTTTTTTAATTGTTCTGTATTTATAAAAGTCTTCCCTGCCATCTGAAATGGGCCAGAGTGAATCATTCATGGCCAAATGGATGGAAAACATGAGGAATAAAACCCATTTTATCCACAGCAGCCTGTGACTCACTTCCTGTTTCCTATAACCAAACATGGACCGAACTTCATTCTGTCACTTTTCCACTAAAAGATTGGTTCTTTTTCTAGAACTTTGTCCATTATTTTTTTAGTTGAGGTGTGGCATGATAAATGACCACACTGCAAAAACACAAAATCTGAAGTTTTTTCATCTAGTTTCTAGTACAAATATCTTAGTAAACTTGAAATAAAACAAAGCTAACTTACAAGTCACTTTTCAGCAGCTTGTTGTGAGCCAATAATTCCTTAATATTGGTGAAAAAGTTCTAGTTCCATATTAACTTACAACAAGATATTTGTTGTAAACTAGACCAAGATTTTGTGTTTTTGCAGTGAATGATTCCCTTCCTGTGCAGCTGGAACAATGTTTGCTTCTATTTCCATCCGTCCGTCCGTCCGTCCATCTCTTTTTGTCTGAATGTCTCCGACCAGCAGAGGACAATCACTCTCAATAAGTTGCAAAATGACGACACAACAGTGACTTTTACTTCCGTTGGTACTTAGCATTAATTAACTGCTCTCCACAGTAATTAGCAGAGCCTCACAGACCAGTCTCTGTGTGTGTGCGCGTGTCTGTGTGTGTGTGTCGGTGTGGGTGCGTGCGTGTGGGTGTGTTTGCCTCTGCTTGATTAGCTTAAACACAAATCACTGAAGCCAGAAACGATGCTGCAGATGCGGCTGAAAACAGACGTTCCCACCATGAGAACTCGGACCTGCCTTGAAACCGGATGACATCACACAATGACATCACCAGAAAATATTTTAAAAATCCCCTCTGTGGAAAACATTCTGGGAGGAGTGGAAGACATTTCAGCTGCATCTGTACTCATCAGCTTGGCCTAGTTATGATTTTCCTCAAAGAAGGAAGTGGCGCCTGTTAGATGGGGATTAAACGGGAGCGGAGATGTAAGGGGGAAAGTGGGCGGGATTAGAGGGGATTGTGGGTACAAAAGGCGCTGCGGCGGCCGTCAGATGCAGATAAAGCCCGACGGAGGACTCCGGCTCCACAGAGCGAACGAGTCTCAGAGAGATAAGTCGCTCTGAAATGTTTAGAGGCAGATTATATTAGTGAGATCTGCATGAATGAACACTCAATCTGGCCTGTAATCCCTTTGAATAAATTAATTAATACAACACAGCCCTGACTGAACACATTTAGGAGCCAAAAGGCCTCCTCTTTTGTTGCTTGATTTAATTTTTTGGGCCAATCCAAGGACACACAGTGGAGCTGCCGCTGCATCGGGATGGGTTATTTTTACACGGACGATCAATCTCTGGCTTGCAGCACCTGCAGTAGTCTAAATATATTTCATCTGGACGGCATCCATCCTACAAACACACATGGAAACTCAATTTACAGCTGAAAATGGAGCAAAATTATAACAAAACCATTAAAAACTTTGTTTATTCCAGCAATTCCACTGAAACTCACTAAATACCTCAGTTCCACAACAATGTAAATTTTGAAGCCATTATTTCTGGGAAATTTGATTATGAAATGAAATATTTAACTGTTACATTAACAAAAAGATGGCCATTCATACGGAGTAATATCTCAGTATATTGATGGATAATTGAGTGGAAGGAAAAAGTCTGGTTGAAAACACTGGAATAAATGGGAAAAATATAATTCAGTTCAACAAGTGAAACTCTTGCTAAATATCTCCCTTACAAGATGAGAAATGCATCTTAAATGTACTTAAATGCAGCATCACTGAAAAACTGCAAATATCTATTAGCTTACCGAAGAATGGCAAAATTTATCGACTGGGACAAGCAGGAGATAAGAAATGTATATTTTTGCAATACAGGGTTAGGGAAATTCACATTATTTCTTGACATGAAACAACTTAATGATAAATAAGCTGTTTGTTTCCAGCATGTGTTGTGAATCAACACATGCTGGATTCTCGCTGGATGCATGTAGAACCTATAGATCCAGGAAACACAGAATTCCCATTAGGACTGAACCTCGTTGCTATGGTGACCTTTCCCAGGATGCACAGGTTGTACATCATTCTGTACAGCAGAATGAAAACAACTCCCTCACTGCTCCTCTCCGCTAAGCCGACTCTGACCTCTGAGAGCAGACGTGGAGCATCAGTGAAAAAGACAAAGGAGCCTTTCATGGAGGAATGTTGCTCACGCTTTAAAACTTTTCCCAAACAACCCAGGAAGCTGATGGCAGAGGACACGCTGCCACGCAGCCAACTGGCATTAAGGAAGCAGTGAGGAGGCACTTCATGGCATGTCAGATTAATAAAACAGGTACAAGCAGGACGGAGGTAGTCATAAGGTAAAGTCTCAAACGACTGGGCTGATGCATAAAGTCCATGGGGAAGAAGAGGAAACCTCCAACAAACTGTTATGATGGCAGAGGTTGTGGAATTCAACGCATTATCCGAGACATTTTCTCGGTCATTTTTGCCTTATGAGCCAACACTGAGGCAGAAAAATTCTCCAATGAGTCCTACATCAGGTCTGCAAGCAAACAAACAAAAAAAATCAACAATAAAGTTCAAGAGGAAAAATTGTGAGGGATACAAAGTATCGTTGGATGTGAGTGTGTCTGCTGTGTCGGACACATTTAATGACTTAAATAATACCGGCTTGTGAAAATCTGTCTTCAGGAAAATGCTTAAAAATAAACATTAGCATAAAAAGCTGCTTAAATGTAAATACTGCAGTTACGGCAGCACACGTTTTTATGCTGCCATAGAGCTACCATTGGAATTTACACACATAAAATCAAGCTACAACATTCACTTATTGATCTTTGATTTGGCTATCAATAAGTGTGATTATGACAAAAAATGGGATGTTTACAACCAGTTACCTTTGTGAGACGAACATGTGGTAGTTGCCGTTGATCACAGATTCTTAAACTTAATCTCACAAGTATATATTAGCATGAAAATGGCAGAGATTTGTTGATTTTGCGTGAAATTCCACGATAATTTGATGAGGAACTAATTGATATAATTTGGAAGAAAAAAAAGGCAAAAACTACTTTGAATTGATTGATAAAATAATATTTAAGCACACTATTATCCTGACGGTTCTATTTATGTGTCCCTTTAGAGTCCAGAGGGCCACATATAAAGCTATGAGGGGCCGGATTTGGCCCGTGAACCTTGGGTTTGACACATGCTTTATAGGGTTGGAGGGCTTTTCTTTTCATTTTATTGAGAAGGTTTGCAAGATTATTATAAAGTAACATTGGACAAATTTGGATTTAAGTGCAAGTTAGTGTTTTTTTTCTAGGTTGCCTCAAAATAAAAACTAGTTTGAATTAAAATTAGTTACATCAACATTTCATTTTTGAATTTAAAATGTTTAGTCACTACAACCTCTTTTTTTATGCAAGTGGCATGCTGAGATTTTATCAATATTAGAAATACAGGACCTGATCAGTTGTTTACATAGATTGTTGCCATTTTTGGTCCACTTCTCTCGAAATAAAAATATTTTGGGATTGGGCTTTTTTCACCCTGACCTGCAGATTAGACTCAAGTCCCAAAACTTCAGTGTGAGTCAAGCCTAAAGCTTTTAAAATTGAAGTCAAATCTTTATTTTTTTTTGACAAAAGTGACAAATTCCCTGTCTCTGATTTGAGTCTCCATGTCACATAAACCTCATTTTAAGTAAAACATAGTAGGTAAAGATGTAAGCTAATAAACAGTAAAATTACCTTTCCCTCAGTCAGTGTTTTTATGCACAAGAGTGTTTTGCCTCCATAAGTTACTGGCATGCTGGCAAACTGGTTATGGCATACTCAGAGCGTAGTGCTGACGCTGCAGATCCCACGGTGGGGAGAAAATTAGACGAGAAACGAGGGGAAGGCTTACACTTCAGTGAGCACTTCTGTAAGCTGCTTTAGCTTCTTCGAAATGTATAATTACAATCAGGTTCGCTTCAGGGTCCCATGATGACACGCAAACCGGCCACAGCCATTTTTATTCTAAATAAACCCCTGACAGAAGCATAAAGGAGCAAAAAGGTTCATATACAGGTATTACTGATAAGGACGAAAAACCTGGGAGCCACAAGGAGTTGTATAATTACAGGAAGCAGATTATAAGAAGTGGAAAGCAGGAAATTTACATTGAAAGCGGTAGAGATTTATTTCTAACAATAGCAGATAAAAACCAGCTAGTGGAAGAAAGTCAGAAGTTTACATGCTACTAGAGCTGAAACGATTAATCAGATCAATCATGATGAATCGATTATTAAAATAATCATAAAATAATTGATTAATTGATTCCTAAAAGAACAACATATTCAGGCCACTAATTAGAGTGTATTGATGTTAAGTCAAGTAAATGGCTGAGTTGTTCATGTTATGATAACTACGCTGCAACGCTGAACAACCACACCGTAAAGCAGCGGAGTGTTAATTAAACGCAAACACTCCTGAGCAGACAGTAACGAACCGTCGCGGACGTCCCTCTTGGCTCGCAGTCCGAAACTGTAGCCGCTTGGTTACTCTGCGACCGGCAATTAAGGCAGCAAATCTTTTCGCGGTAATTAATGACGACCGCCCATCACCAGTTGGTAACAAATGGTTTAAAACACCCAAATCTGAAGTAGAAAAGAAAACCTAAACTGGAAACATCAGAAATGAGGTTTATTTTACTCAGATAGTTGATGTATTTAGTTGAATCGTTGCTGGGTTTATGTTTCCATCTTTTTAAATGAACTCCACCTTGTTCTGTTTGAACCGTTTGAGTCTCTGCGGGTCTGACAACAAGCCCTGATGAGTCCAGAAGTGGCAGCTACGCCTCGAGGTTTTGGGGGTCTGACAAGGACAGTGCGAGGCCGGAGGAGAAAACTGGTAGGAAAAGGTCATCAGGACACGATGGAGGGGAAAAAACATCAGCAAGCAAACCAGAACGTGACTAACGCCAGGTCCAAACAGCTCCTGTACTGACTGTCATTTTAATTCAATTCAAAATACTTTATTTATCTCAAAGGGAAATTAAATGTTGTCATAACTAAAATCATCCAAGTATTTTAATACATTTTTACTTCTACACATTCCTTTCAATGTTAATTATTGCTTTACTGTAATTTTACTTGTAATTTAGAACGTTAAGTAAACTTTGAAAGTACAAATAAAGTATCTAAAGGGCAGTGTTGTGTTGAATGTGCTGTAAAATGCTACACATTTTACAGCACTACTTTTTATGTTAAAGGTAACTATGCTACCTTCAGTTGCTTATAAAAATGCTGTTAATTATATCAAATATGACTTAAAAGACTTCCTTGAAAGTGGGTCTTTGTCTCTTTAAGAAAATCTCGCTCTTTCTGAAACTCCGCCTTCAGGAAGTCATCCCAACATTGCTCCTCTGTTAACACTTTAATGACGTTTTTACCAGCGTTACACAGAGAAGTAGCTCTTAAAATGAGCTCAGCAGATGTGCAGTTCCTCCAGATGTTTGCTAATTGATGCTGGCTAGTCTGAAGGAGCTGCTCTGTGAGGCAGAAGCTCGGAAACTGCATCTCTAAGGAGGAGCTGCGTCTTGAAGGCGGAGCTAGGTCTACCCAGGCGTTTTGCACAGCTGAATGGTTGCCATGGAGACTAAAGGATTTCTCAAATATAAGAAATAATTAAAGCAACACTCCATTGATGAGGGAATAACATTATAACACAATGTAAAGCTCCAAAAAGTCAATTTTACATGATACTGCCCCTTTAAAGAGTTATTGTTGATGGAGAGGATCTCCAGTAGCAGTCAGTCTTGCAATGAATTTGAAGATGCCTCTGACTGAACACTGTTGATGTGACAATCTCATGACATTCTACTATTTTTTTAATCAATATTAAGGAATTATTGAGATAAAACTGGCTCCTATATCTCACTGAAAAGTGACTTGTAAGTAAGACTTGTTTGTCTTATTTCAAGTGTGCAAAGATTCTTTTACTAGGAAAATACTTGGTAATATTTTCTGTTTTTGCAGGGCTGTTTTCATTATCTGGATATTTTAAAGCATTTCATTTCATAATGAATAAATGAATAACAACGATGAGAAAACACAGCACATTATTGCTTAAAGATGCAGGTAGGCAGATTATTTCTTTCCACTTTAGAGGCAGGCAGGTGGATCTGAAAGGTCAGCTCCCAGGTGAGACTATGAGTAAACGAGCTGCAGGACAGCGAGCTTTCCTGAGCTTTTGTCTTTCATCCCACGAGAGACCAAAGGCACGAATGGAGGCCGACGCCGCGTGAAAGAGATCGACTCAGCGTCTCAGTCTGGAGGTCACATCAAACTCTGAAAAACTGGGCTCTGAAACCGCCTGAGGCTCTGAGCAAAGCTATAAAAAATAAAAAATAAAAAATACGACGTGTTTGTGGAGCAACACCAGCAGCTATAAATGTCACTGCAACTCAGACGGGGAGGGAAGAGCCGCTGTGTCTTCTGCCCGACTCGACGGGCCGCCGGGCATTGTGGGACGGCAGCGGAGAGGCGGATGTGACTTATAGTAAGACATTTTTCCCATAAACGAAAAGAACTTGCCAATGAAACTTGCACTTTTTCACCAATATTAAGGAATTATTCACTTAAGACAAGCTTCTGTATCTTGCTGAAAAGTTACTTGTAAGTTAGTTTTGTCTTTTTCAAGTGTAATTAGATATTTTCACTAAGAACTAGAAAAAATACTTGGTAAGATTTTTTGCTTTTGCAGTGTTTGAGAAACTGGACTAACCACAGAGAGCTTTTAAGCCTCAACAGAGGATGCTGGTTTGCTAGGTCTCCAAGCTGCTGCTCCTGATGTTTTCCTCTTGACTGGACAAATTACTGATTTAGTGTTTTTGCTGTGAGGCTTTGAGTTTCATAAAATCTGGAATTTTGAGGCAGAATTTTAAAAAGAAAATGAATGTTTCTCCTGTAAAAAATCAAAAAAGTAAACAATAAAATAAAATAACCCTCACCCCCAACACTTCCAAGATGGTTTCTGTTGTGTAATTAAATCAGAAGTTTATTATCATCTGTTGTTTCTGATGATAATTACCAGCAGCTAAGTGAAGTGAGACTCGGATAAATAAAACTTTATTAACCTGGGATCATAAACTTGTATCTGGGTCTTTCCATCCGAGCTGCCCCGATGTTTTCTGGTTCAGACAACGGGGCATTATTCTCATCTCTGACAGGAGCTCTGAAAAACGGGAGGCCACGACTCTCCATCTGTCTGCTAATGAGGTTAGCATTTCACGGTGGCCTCGCGGTTCACAATACGAGGGAGGGGTTCCCCTCTTCTGCACACTTGGATGAAAAAAACGGCCCAAAGGGAGCAGAAAGTAAAATTTTAAATGTTTTATCAACAAAGATTGTGGAGCTGCAGTGAAGCTTAACTACATCTAAACGCTGATGGACTCTGCGACAGTGTATCTAACTGAAACAGCTACTAGGTACAATCACAGTTTCTGAAGATGTAAAGAATTATATTGCAGATTTTTGTTATGTACTTATACTTTTTAAATAAAAACAAAATGTCACCAGTGGTGGCCACACCTCTGCTTAGGCTTGTTATGATAAACAATTTCACTGGATGATAAATTGTCTCAGTAGTTATTGTGATAAACAATAATATAGCTGTTTTGAGACCAAGTGTTATAAATGGTAATAATGGCATAATAATGAAAGAACACAGATCAATAAAGTTTAAATTCTAACCTAAATGAATAAACAAAACAACAGAAACAACAAATAAAATGAATTACGAGGGCTAATTGAGACCAAAACATTTAAAACTTTTATCATTCAGTTTTTGGTAGAAAGAGAGAAAAGAGAAATACAATAAATCATATTAACTTCATTTTAATTGATCTTGCTATTAAATGATTTATTGCTTAATGCAACAGGCTTACCTCTGCTAATTCACTAGCATGCTAATAGCATTGCTAGCTTTCCATTTAGCACATTAGCATTTTTGCCAAGTCTGAAAATGTTTAGCTTAGCACTTGGCTTCTGCTAAGGAAGTTAATATTTCCATATAAATTTTAAAGTGCTAATTTGTAAAATTTCAGTCATCATGTTTCTATTTGACTTTGCAATGCATCCTCGACGTGTTTAGATATTTTGAAGCTATTTAAACGTTTTATTATGAACTCATACCAACATCCAGAGGTGGGTAGAGTACCAAGAAATTTATACTCAAGTAAGAGCAGCAATTCTTCAACATGTTTTACTCAATTAAAAGTAAGAAGTAGCAATCCAAGAAATTAATCAAGAGTTAAAAAGTATTTGGTAAAAGATCTACTCAAGTACTGAGTAACTGATTATCAATCATTTAATATTGAAAAACTACCTCATGGAAAGTTTGGTATTTTAATGACCAAAATGACAATAATTCACATAAATAATAAAAAAAAATTAACAAAATCAGGCAAATGGAAAATATTCCAAATCAGTTTCTTTCAGTAAAAAAAACTTGTGAAACTTTAACAAAAACGGCAGGTGTGTGTCTGAGTCTGACACACAGACACACACCCCAGCGTGTGTGTGTGTGTCTGTCTAACACAGACACACACACACCCCTGTGTGTCTGGCGTGTGTCTGTCTAACACAGACACACGCCTGAATGTTTCATTCAAACACGTTTGTTTTTCAGTCAGTGGGTAGAGAATCCAGAATATTACCCAAGAGTAGAAAGTACAGCGTAAATGTAATTAAGTAAATGTAACTAGTTTCTACCCATCTCTGCCAGCATCCATTTTAGATGTGAACCTGACATCTTTCCTCCTTCATCGACTCTTAGCGAGAACCACTAAACCTTCCCGACCATATTTCCGTCGATGCGACGTTCCCCTCCATTCTATCGGAGGCTCTATTTTCCAGACAGCCTGTTTCTTTCCTTCTGCTTGAAGCGGAGGTGAGGAACGCTCTGAATCAGTCAGAGTTACCGCCTGCCAAGCTGCTGTCAACCTCCCTAAATATAACAGCTAATGCCATTCGCCACACCGAGGAGAAGCTTCCTCAACGCCGGCTTCTGGGCGAAACATTCTGATGTTTTGAGGTTAAAGCTGCGGCGTGCGCTGCCAGACGACGAGGCGTCTGTCGCTGCCACTGATACGGCGCCGGTTTGCAAACTGAAAGAGGTTTCGGTATTTTAAATTTTTCCTGCAAATCAAACATTTGCACTACAGAGAATCTACTGAGATTCTCTTACTGCTTCAAAGAAATGAAACTGGATTATTTAGCGTAAAATACACAAACAAAAAGACGCCTTGTAGAAGGGAAATATATCTGAATATCCATCTGTCTTGGATCTGGTTTCTGTTCTACATGGAAAATAAACCCTACGAATTCTGTTGATTTGTTTTTTGCTTCTTATAATTTAATGGGTAAAGATAAATTACAGCTAGAAAACAAAGCCACTGAAAGTGCCTTTCTGTTGTTTTCTTAAATTAGAGAGGTATTATGTAAAAATCAACTTTTTTGAGCTTTATGTTATGTTATATTGTTATTTTATTCACTCAGCTCCTGCAGACTAGCGGCAGCAGCAATTAACAAAGACCTGGTAGAACTGTGAGTCTGCTGAACTTAAAATACAAGCATTGTTGTGAAGATGAGCTAAAGGCTAATAGTAGGAGCTTCTTAAAGAGACAGAGGCCCAATTTCAAGATGTCAAATTGCAAAATCAAATCTCTTTTAAGTCATGTTTGATATTTATATATGCCATTTTTATAACAACTGAAGGTAACATACTTACTTAATTGCGCTACTGTTTATCTAAATTTACTCATCATTTGCAATTTTTGCAAGAAAATGTAATTTGCACTTTAAATATTAATGTTAAAATCTTGTCTTGTTTTGAAGGTTATGTTTTGTACTGTTTGTAAGCTAGCTTACAAAAAGTTAGCTTAGCAAGCTGTAGTGGCTTTGTTTCCTCAGAGTCTGAGCCAAATAATGGAGAAAACATTTGTTACTGACAAACTGCTACATCCTAGGTGCACTAAAAAGCGTTAAAGCAAATCCTTCCTCTATTTTTTTTATTATTCTACTCGGATGTACAGAAATGAGGAATCATTACTGATAATTGTAGATTATTTTATGCTATAATCTAACCTTTTCTGTATAGTAGCTTACTCTGAAGTTTGTTTGTTTTTTAATACATTTTAATACTTTTATCTTGTGTGAACGTTCATGTCCTGCCCTTCATCTTTAACCTGTACTAAAGATGAAGTACTTCACTATTTCAGTCTCAGGTTTGTAGTTTGTTTTGCACTTATGACTGAGTTTGACGATCCAAACATAAAATCATCACTATTCATTAACTGAGTTCTAAATAAATGATGCATATCACTAAAAATAAATGTTTTTTTCTAAATTATGCTGCTCTTAGCCAAAAAGCCAAATCAAATTTATATTTGCCATCATTGATCTGATGCAGATGATGCTTGAATTAACAGAAAATACAAGCAGAACCTTAAGATCTCTGAAGATCAAAACAAATTATCTTCTGATGCCGTTTTGAAAAGCCTTGATTTGTCTGAAGACGTTTTAAGAGGCACTCTGATGTTTGTACAACGACGCGTTCATTTACTGAGTGGCAGCTTTGATGCCTCAGTAAATTATATCACTTGCAAAACATTTTCAGAAAATCCCGTCTGCATGGATGACAAATTCAACCTTTCACGGGTTTTAAACTTCAAAGGAAAGCGACAAACTCCCCAAGGTTTCACACAATTGATGGTTGCCCCATTTTCTCTATGCAAGCCAAAGTTTACCTACAGAAGAATACGAGATGCCTTAGAAGGATTTGAATTCTGCAGCATATTATGCAGAAAAACGGCTCTAAACTCTTTTCTTTGTTCCACAGATGGTAAATTTGTGGGTTTTCAGCGCTTTGCGCAGCAGCTACATGGTGATATGTTTTATATGGATGTATGTCACTGCAGCAGATTTTTACTCTCCTCATGAACGCTCCCCTTCCTGCTGGTGGAGTCAGACAGGATATTAAGTAGGTCAATGAGATTCCTTTATATTACTACAGCAGGGAAGCAGAAGAACGGGAAATACAAGACAGAGAGATGAAGACAAGTCACTGTCGCTCAGATACTGTGACTTATTCAAATGTAAACATGTTTCTGTTTGTTTTAGAAGCAAAACACACCTAGAAAAGACTCAATGTTGGAGGATTTCCTGTTGGATTAAAATTTTCTAGGTGTGATAAAACAAAAGCTTGTAATTTATGCTGCCGTTGCTGCTCAATCAGTGAGCAATAAACATCTGAGATTATTGAAACTGGAAATTCTGAGAGCAAACATATGAAGAAAAAAGCCTAATAAGTAGGTCTGTCACGATAACAATCTATGCCAAATGAAAAATTGTCCCAGATAAAGGATAATATTGTTGTTTTTATATCATTTTACCAAATTACAGTAATTACAAAATAGTCTAAAGTAAGTCCTTTCCAGGCTTGATTTAAGACTCAATGTGTTTTCTGACACTAAAAACATTAAAATACATCAATTAAAATATAAATTCTGATAATTAACTCATTATAGAAACGGTTTGTGTGAGCAAAGACAACAGGGGAATGGACTAAATATATATTTAAACTTTATTTTAGTTAAAATATGTTAAATGTACAAGAACTAGTTTAAGTTTATGGTAAACTGTGAACACGAATCAGTTCATTTTCAGGATGAACTGCAACAACACGGTTAGTGAAATGTTATAAAATAAGACTTTTAATTCATGAAAGGAGGTTGTACAAAATGTTGTAACAACAAAAAACTGATATTTCTCCATTTTCCCTCCACTGAAAAGTATATGAGTGGATGGTTAGACTTTTTATTATCACCTGATAATATTTTAAATTTTTTCCATTAATTGCAAAATAAGACTAAGAGGTGGCAGCAATAGAAAATAATTTAAAAGTAAATGATCCATCTAGCAAGCAAGAAATGACAATTTTTCAATGTAATCATTTCCAAGCTAAAATATTGAACTAAAATCTATTTAACTGAACAAATGAGCCACATCTGACTGCCTGAAAGGTCACAATTCACCAAATGTAAGAGATCCCACATAGAGAGCAGCGTCTAAACGCACTGATGGTTTAAATAAAAAGCGTAAGCAGAGCGTGGCGTAAATTACGTCCCCACTTTACGGAGTGTTGAGGCGACAGGAGGAGGAGGAGGAAATGTGCCAGGAGGAATACCTGGAAGTCAGTGAGCAGGAACAGAACCGCACAGAGGCCAAGCATTCGTCTTTCATGAAAGATGAATTTATCACAGCAGAGTGGGAACGCACAATAAATTACCTGACGCTCTGCGTGCAGCAGACATTTCATTCGTTTCACTTCATTACACAGATCAGAGGGCCGCTCTTCATTAAAAACAAAAAACAACTCAGATCGCTTCCTGGTTGGTTTTACAAAAAGCAGCACCACTTACACCATTTAACAAACACTCACAGACCAAATAACTAGAAGTCGCTCCGCAATAACACAACATCTCAACATACACAATCCGAAATTACAATATTAGTCTCTTAACTCATTGTCTTTGTTCCTCCTAATGTGAAGGTGGCGCTGTCTGTAAATGTGACAGGCTACAATAAAACCAAAAACAAGTCGACTGGGACGTTATAATTATTTATAGATTCTGAAATTATGGATTCTAAGCTTTCCAATAATAGAAAACACATGGAAATAAAAAACCTTCTTTAATGCAAGTGTTGTGTGCACTAATAATGTTTTAGTGCTTTACTTACAGAAAAATATTAATTATACTTTTCATAGAAGCAAAATAAAAGAAAAAAATACTTGAAATTAGTGAATTATTATAATAATAATAATTAATCATTTTTAAATGATTCAAAAACAGACCTGAGTTGCTTTCGCAAAATTAACACTTTCTTTTATCCAGTAGATAGTCCAACATAAATAATTTTATTTTAGGTGTTAAGACGCAGTTAGTTAGCGTGGGGCGCAGCGCTGCTCCAGTGTGTAAATTCCAATGGTATCCCTATGGCAGCATGGAAACGTGTGCTGCAGCAGCTTTTTATGCTAATGTTTATTTTTAAGCATTCTCCTGAATGCTTATTTAAGTTATTAGTCACCCGCTTTGTATGTGCAAACTGCGTCAGACACAGCGTCCACACTTCCATCAAATGAAACTATGTATCCCTCACAAATTTTCCTCTTGGGCTTTAACACTGATTTCTCTGCTGTTTTCCACTAATAACCTTACAGACCTGGCGTAGGACTCAATGGAGAACCTTCTTGCCTTACTGTTGGCTGATGAGGCAAAAATGACTCAAAAAAATATCTTGGGTAACGCATTGAGTTCTGCTGCCTCTGCCATTATAACACTGTTTGTTTGTCGGAGGTCTGCTCTACGTTCGAATGGGGTTGGAGCCGGCGTCATGTCAATTATGTTTATTTAATATCAGCAGAATATTGACAACATTACAAAACGCAGCCAGAGATTTAAAGATGAGCGGCAAAAGAAAATGAGGTGGATTAGCAGTGCTCATTAACAACTAATGTTTTCATCCACGTTGATGAGAAATCAGGCTGTTAGCATGTCACAACAATCATGTAATTTCATGCAGTCTTCGGTCAGAGGATTCTTCAGATTCGTTGTGAGACTGACTGCTACAGGAGACCCAACATTTAATTTCCTTTTGGGGATAAATAAAGTATTTTTGGAATTTAGCAAACAGAAGTAAAACATAAGAAGAAGAATTTTTTATTATTTAGCACGTTTTAAGGAGCAAAGATAGTTTAAAGTGCTTTAAAACATGCAGTTTTAAAACAACAGAAACATTTTAGTCGGGATTTTAGTCAGACAGGAAGAAAAAAACACTCATGTATCTTTTTAATGCTTTAAGTGGATTTCTGGTTTTGACAGTAAGGATGTTGTGTTTTCTCTTGTTCCTCAGTGATGATTTACAAGGTGAGATTAAAGCAGTAAATCAGGAGCGTCTTCTCCTTCCAGTCAGGCGACATTCTTATCAGTAAGCCTGACTTCCTTCCTGAGTCAAGCAGCTGAGTTTTACCTCCGGTTTTTACATCTGATCCCAATTAGCTTGTTTTTGCACATCTCAAACAGTAGCATTGAAATAATTACTCTCTGTTCATTAAAACTTCAACAGGCTCCTTCCAAAAGTGAAAAAAAGATATTTGAAAAAATGTGGAGCTGTTATTTAAAGACAAGGCGGGGGGCGTTGCATCAAAAAATAATAATAATAAAAAACACCCAGAACTGGAAGCGTGTTTTTCTGGGACGAACCACGGGGGAAGACAAAAAATAAATAAATCTGCGATCATTTGGAGCAGCAGCCCTTCAACTCATCTCCTCCCCTTTCTCTCAACGAGACGCTCTGCATGTCATCTGCTGCTCATGCATGTATGCAAGAAATTTGTTGGACATAAATTGGATGGATTGTCCCCTGCACAGTGGCGCACGGAGTTTGCATGTTCTCCCTGCGCATGCTGGGTTCTCTTCGGATACTCCGGCTTCCTCCCACAGTCCAAAAGCATGACTGTCAGGTTAATTGGTCTCTCTAAATTCTCCCTAGGTGTGAGTTTGGTTGTTTGTCTCTGTGTTGCCCTTTGACAGACTGGCGACCTGTCCAGGGTGACCCCGCCTCTCGCCCAGAACGTAGCTGGAGATAGGCACCAGCACCTCCCAACCCACAAGAGTGTTGGAAAATGGATGGATGGATAAATTGTCCCAAAAGTTATTGGGATAAACGATAATATTGTTGTTTTCAAGCAATGCAATTATGAAAGAACACATTCTCAAAACTCAATAAACTTTAAATTCTGATCAATGTTTAACACTGGAGCTGGAAGACATTTTAAATATCCAAAATAATCAAACAAAACAACAAATCAAATTAATTATGAAGTCTCTGCAATCAAAATTGTGCTAAAAAAGGGCTAGTTGAGACCAAAACACCAGCCTTAACTTTGACTATTGCGTTTTTGGTGGAAAGAGAGAAAAGAGAAAAATAATAAGTCCTGAATTTATTATGTGATTAACTAATTTATTAGTTATTGCAAAAGGACAACGTCCGCTTATTTGCTAACAAGCTAATGGCTTTGCTAACTTTCCATCTAGCATATCAGCATTTTTGCTAAGTCTGAATATGTTTAGCTTAGCACATAGCTTCCCTTAAATTAATTTTTCCAGATTATTTTTAAAGCTTGACATTTGTGTTGAAGTTTTGGTTACAAAGTAAGACATTTTAATTTATGCTCTTATTTTGAAATTGGGGGAAACTGTTTACGCATAATTTTCTTTTCCTTTCCTCATATTCTCTAGCAGTGGAGAGAATTTTTCTCTCACACGGTATAAAAACAATATCTGGAAATGAAAAAACAACATCCTTACTGAAAATCTACATTTTGATGAATGCGACTGCAACAGACTTATGTTTGCATCATTTTACCAACAACAAGGACCAACAAAGTGCTCAAATCTGCCCTCAGTACGAAGACTGAAACCTCTCATGGGGACAATAAATAAATACTTTCAAGTAGCAAAAGTGTAGAAATGTTGCAACTGCAATGTGTTTTTTTTGTTAGAAATGTAGATCTGGAGCCAAGCTGCACACCAGTCAAATAAAGTCAGAGTTTGGGAATCACCAAACTGCTCGGTGTGTCTGGGATTGGCCTACTTCCTCTGGGCTGGCAGACGGTGGCTAACCTGCTGCTGTCAGAATCGATAAGTCTAAGCAGTCCAACCTGAGCGGCTCTGAGAATTAACTCAGCTCATCTGATTAGTGGTGAGACTTTACTTCATGAGCGCCAAAGTAACAATCAGAAAGTAACATTTCTTTTAAATCATATTCATAACAACTGAAGCAAACATGTAACTAGTTACTACCAAACTCTACCTATAAAGAAAGATCTGCCTGAAGAGTTTTCTCTCTGTGATCCAACAGGTTTCATGAAATTCAGCCTCTGGTATTCCTCTGCTAACGGACCAAACGAATGCTAACAGATGCTAACAGAAAAACGAATGCTAAAAGATGCTAACAGACAAACGAATGCTAACAGATGCTAACGTACCAAACGAATGCTAACAGATGCTAACGGACCAAACGAATGCTAACAGATGCTAACGGACCAAACGAATGCTAACAGATGCTAACGGACCAAACGAATGCTAACAGATGCTAACGGACCAAACGAATGCTAACAGATGCTAACGGACCAAACGAATGCTAACAGATGCTAGCAATGCGCCGCCTCACCTCTTTGATCCTCTCCAGCTCGTTGTGCAGCGCCTGCTTGGAGATCTCCACCTCGATGATCTTCTGCCTGAGCGTCTCGTTCTCGTCCTCCGCTCGGCTGCGCTTGTCCTCCGTGCTCTCCAGCTCGTTGTGCAGACGCACCGACACGTCCTTAGCAACCTGAGGACCGTTTGGTTGCACAAGATTAATATGTTTGTCGTCTCATCTGCAATCCTTTTTCAGACTTCAATACTTTAACGTCTTTTACTGGAACACAAAGTAAAGCAGAGGAAGAGAAATGATACAAAATGTCTTCCAACTGACTAACCCTTTTTGTTATTTTGACCATTTCTCATTTTCTGCTAATAAATACTACATTTTTGCTTGGAATTTCACAGACATGTCAGTAGTTCATAGAATCACAGAACAATGTTACTCAAACATATACCTATAAAAGGTAAAATCAGAGAAACTGATCACTGAAAGTGATGTTTAATTGTTTTCCTGAGCTGCATGCAGTAAAAAACCATAGATGTTTTTCTTCCTTCCTGTTGAAGGTTTTACAAAAAGACATTTCAAACAAATCGAACCAACAAGCAGCACCTTGAGGTCCTGCTCCAGACTGCGCAGCAGCTCTCCGTCCACATGGCCCGTCTGAGCGACACGCAGGCTCTTCTGCTCCGCTTTCCTCAGCCGGTACTGCAGGATGCGGCAGTTCTTGTTGGCCCGGTCCAGTTCCCGCCGCAGCTCCTGCACCTGGTAGACCTCCTCCTCCAGGTAGTTGTCCCGAACCTCCTCCATCTCCGCTCGCAGCTCCTCCACTTCATCCTGGGAGACGCAGAGACGGAAGAAACAAGCAAATGTTTTGGTTCTTAATGTGTCATCAAATTAAAAGGTGACCTGTTACCTTGTACAGGTGTAAGGGCGATAAAAAACATGATTACATTTTTTGCACAAAATCATTCTTAGAAAATGAGATTTCAGTTCAGTTCTGAATATTTGAGCCAAATAAGCTGCTGCTGGCCATGTCCCCAACTCAACGAGTACACTGGCACGTGAAAATGGCTGAAAAAAGATGCACAATTATCCAACTGTACATCTTTGAAAATCATTAGTAGAGCCTCCTGCACAACCAACAAGAATGCAGCAAGTGCTTTCTGGATGGTAAGTCATGAAACACTTCTCTTTTCCAGCAGCCATTATACTGAACATACAGCTAGAAAAACAGCTGACTAAATGTGCTGGAGCTGAGTAAATTTACACAAATTAACAAACTGTAATGTGAGTTTTTTTCCACTAAAACAAAAATATTCATACATTTTAAGGCTTCTTTCTGAAAAGCATTAGTAGAGCCTTCTGCACAGCCAACAAGAATGTAGCAAGCGGTTTCTGGACAGCAAGAAACCAAGTAGCAAAATACTTCTCTTTTCCAGCAGCCATTGTACAGTGCATACAAAACCAGCTGACCAAACATGCTGGAGCTGAATAAATTTACCCAAATCAACAAATTTTAATGCGAGTTTCAGCTGTTATAAATATTAATATAATTTAAGGTTTCTTTCATTTGGAAGGCAAAACTAATTGTAATGAAGTTTTTCTGCAAGTAAAAGTTATAAAACTGAGTCTATTTTTAGGACAACTGTGCAGAAAGTTCAGATATGAGAGACACAAGATGAGATTAAAAAGGAAAATAAATGTTTATTTTTCTTCTATAAAAAAGAGAAGATAAAATCGATCAGTAAATGTCAGTGAGATGAAAGCTGTGTCATAAAAACGGATTTAAAAGGTCAAGAAAAGGTTCCAGAATCACAAGGATGGGTTAAAGTTATTTTCTGGCATAAATCTATTAAGAAAAATATGCAATATGATTCACTTCTGTGGATTATGTTAATACTTTTAAATGGTTAAGCAGGAGCTCCAGTAATGACGATGTAACATCCTTATTTGGGCTGAAGCGTCTCATCAACATGAAGGTTTCTGTCCCGGATCTGTTTGCTGCGTAGATTTCCCCGGGGACAGCGATCCCAACATGTGATGAAAAGACAACGAAGGAGGGAGAACCGTGTCAATTAAAGAAAACTAAATCCATCCTGATGTGGAAAAGCACTGAGGCCAGTGTTATCTGAGCAGGAAGCAGCTAATGACCGTTCAGACGGTCGAAGCGATCAATGCACAGGTTCAGAGTGGCACACTTTAAGAAAACCTCTGGTGTTTATTACAGGAGCGTTTGGTCCTCGCTCTGAAGACACTTTATCTTCAGCCGTCAGCGGTTCTGATCGCTTAGAAAGGTTATATGCAAAATAAAAAGGTTTAAAGCAAAACTTTGGTTCTTTTTTCTCAATGAAATATGAGCTGGGAAGTTTTATGACTGGGTTTAATTTGCTACTAGAACTGCGCCTGTCACGATAAATTTTACTGGACGATAAATTGTCCCAGATCTTATCGCGATAAACGATAATATTGTTGTTTTGGGAACATTTTCAAGTAATTTAATGTTAATGTCATAATAATGCAGGAACATATTCTGAAAGATCAATAAAATTTAAATTCTAATGAAACTGGAAGAAATTTTAAATATCCAAAATAAATGAACAAAATGGTAGAAACGACAAATAAAATGAGTTATGAAGCCTCTGTAAACAAATTATCCTTAAAAAATGGCTATTTGAGACCAAAACACCAGACTAAAGACTTTTATCATCCAGTTTTTAGTAGAAAAAGAGAAAAAAGAAAAACAATAAATTGTGCAAATGGAAGTTATTGAGCTTGTTTTAATTTATTATGTGATTTATTGATTTATTGTGACAGGTCTAATTATGAGGAATTAAATGTCTCTATGTTGCATAGATTGATCCACGGCTGCAACTAATTATTATTTTAGTAATCGGACGATTGATTACTAAATCGAATTGGATAATTCTCAGACAAGATATTTGCACATATTTGCAGATAAATTTACTAGCCACTCGAGGGGAACTTGTTGCAGAAATCCAGCTGCATCAAGACAAAGACACACCAAATGAAAACAAAGATATTCTGCAAAGCTGCAGACTTTGCTTAGTGGGGGAAAACTGGGCTATTTAGGTAAACATGTTTTTTTGGGGGGAGGACCTCAGAGACCCAGCTGGCAGACAGAGACAGCCAGGGTCTTTGAACGCACCCCCTCCACACACCGACATCCGACTGTCATCAAGTCCTGGGGGATAAAGCCGTTACAGCCAGAGGCAGCAAAGCTGATTAACTCTCTTGTGTCTCAACTGAGACAGAAACAACTGATCAATTTTGGAACATTACTTTCATCTGTGTTCTTTTCATCTTCGAAATGGAGAAGAGTTTGATGCTTTATTTGTGGGGTTTTTTGTCCTTTTTCTCAATTTGTAGGTAAATTTTGAAGCAGCGAATGAGACAGAAAGTCCAAGGTAGATTCAAGCTTTGTTTTAAAAATATACTTCCTGTGTCAAATATCCAGCTTTTCTAGATAACCTCTAAAGAAATAGAAAATTAGCACAAAATCTTACTGAGTACTTTGGTCTAGTTTCGAATCCTAATTTATTAGTACACTTAAAATAAGACGAAAACTAACTTACAAATAACTATTTTTAGCTTGTTTTGAGTAAAAAATTCCCTAATATTGCTAAAGAAATTACTAGTTACAATGCAAATTATTTCACTCATAACATGGAAAAATCTCTTCTTAAAAGTTAAATAATCTGCCAGTCGAACTGGTACTTAATATTTCACCAATATTAAGGAATTATTTACTTAAAACAAGCTAGTATTTCTTGCTGAAAATTTACTTGTAAGTTAGTTTTCGTCTTCTTTTAAATTTACTAAGAGTTTTGCGGTAGACAAAAATTACTTGCATCAAAATAAAGACAGACCAAACAAAACCAAATACGCAAAATATGTTTTACCAAGCTGCAGATTTGCTCAGTTTTATGTTTTTGCAGTGAAAATATTGTATCCTGCACAATCTGGCTCTGATCGGCACAGATGCATTTATCTGAGCAAAACGTGAGACTTTATGTCAGAACAGGCTGACATAGATTTGACTGAAACAGTATGAGAAATATGAAAAAAGAGAAACAACATGGGGAACCACCAGGATGAAGCCTCCCCCTCATAAAAGTCCCATCAATAAAGGTCAAATCCACAGAGACGGCTGAGAAGATTACCAGGACGACATGATGGATGGAAAACCAGTGGGAATGTGTTTAGATTTGAGAAATAGATGAAAAATGAAGTTGTAATAAAGCAGGTGAAAGGGCATAAATAATCAGTTGTGAAGACTGCTGCACCTTCCCCCACTAATTCCCCCCATTCGTGGTCAGATGGTCTTATGATTATATGCATAAACTGCAAGTTATTTTCACATTCTAACATGTGAAACTAGTGGATTTTTGGTAAATACAGTGGATCCTCATGTATTTGAGGCTTTGTCTGTGGAATGTCTCTCCAAATTACTTGTGGAAAATTTTCATATTTGTCCATTTTTTGCAGGGAAATCTGAAATACAAAAAAAGAAAATGCAGCTTAGGAAGCTGAAATGCTCCTACACAAAGCAGAAGCGGAATCCATTTTCCTTGGTGCTGATTGGCTGAACACACAAGAGTGGAGATAACAACAACTGCTAAGATGTGCTAATTAATGTCTCTTTCGATAAAATAATCTGGAACGCTCTCCAAAGTCAGATTTTCCACTGGTGAGAGCAACTCCGACTTGTAAGGCATTTACTGAGCGACTACGCGTTTCAATATGGCCGCTCATTGCATCAACAGTGTTAAGATATGGTGGAAACATGTTTATTTTACAACACGCACATGGAAAAATGCGTCTAAAATTAACATGTTACATACAGCATCTGCAGCTGTAAACTGAACAAATTAAAAGTGATGCTCGCTTAAAATGATGTTTATGAAAGCTACTACTGATGGGCGCCGCCATGTTGGACATCCAAATCTCAGTATGTAACTTATAAAAATGGACTTTACATATTTGCTAAAATGTTGACAGTATAAGACAGATAATCTGAAAAAAAAAAAATTCTCTGCGTTTTCCCAGTTCTAACTGCACTCAGTCAGAAACATCCAATCAGAGCCGGGAGGAGGGTCTTAGCGTTGTCAATCACTCTCATGCTCACCTCTTCCCTTTTGCTCTCTGCTACAACTGGTTCATCACAACATACTCTGATGCTAATGCTAGTTAGCCTAGCCACAGATTACAGCTGATAAACAGTTTTCCTGGAATGGTAAGTTGTTTCTCTGTTATTAGCACATTGAACTGCATTGATTGACAGCGCTAAGACCCGCCCCTGGCTCTGATAGGTTGTGATTGGCTAGTTAGCATGACCACCAACAACAAAGGACAGACAGTTGTTTCTCTGTCATTACTACATTTAGCAGAGAGTACTTGAGAGTGATTGACAGCACTAAGACCTGGCTCTGATTGGCTGTTTTTAACCAGGAGTGGTGTGCAACAGTATCTCAGGGAGGAGATGAAGGAGGTCCATCTTTTCACAGATTATCTGTCATCTTGTACTTTGATGACATGGTGACAGTTTCAAAAAAAAGGGGAACAAATATATATATATATATATA
>CAEFZY010020517.1:0-15882 GCA_903066815.1 Brachyrhaphis roseni | reverse complement strand
TTAACTCATTAACACATAGTTGTTCTGGTGAGAATGTTCAATATACCTTTTTAATATAATAGAATGAACTGTATGAAACACTAAAATAATTATTTTCCTCAACAATACAAATATCACTGCTTTTATTGTCAAATGTGAGACGTTACAGCACCTCTGTCCCTCATGGTGTATGAAGTGCTTTATAAATAAAGTTGGTATGGTATGGTATGGTAATCCAGAACTAGATAATACAATGAAATGATGGTAGACAGAAACACAAAGAAAAATCATCCTTCAACTCGTTAGGAGATGAAAAACCTCTAGTGAAATAGTGATTTGAGCTGCTTTTCCATTAAGTGCACACTTTGACATTAAAAAAAAAAATTAATTATTAATTTTGAAAAAACTCGTTTTTTGAAAGGGTTAGTGGGTTTGGCTCTAGGATGAGGTGATTTTTTTCGGTCGCATTGAAATTGGTTTATTTAGCAAAACTGCAATGGAAACACTTTTTCTGCTTCACACGAGTCACGTGATCGACGTCCGGATGTGACTACTGGCAGAAGTCAGGAAGAAGATAACAGCAAGTAGTTGGAGGACGATGACTTACCGTGTGAACAAACATATTCACGTGTGATTTTAACTGTGTTTCTTATTTAATGGAAACAAAGGAACTGTAAAATCGTGTTTTTTGTTTTTTTTACATTAGTGGGAAAGCGACAAGGTTTTGTACACATTTGTCATGGAAATGCAGCTGGTGTGACTGGTTTCAGAGTTAAATCCAACAAAGTAAAGCTACAGCAGAGGATCTGGTTGTGTCGCAGTTCATCGGGGAGGTTTGCTGCCTGCACTGGAGCTGCTGAAACTACCTGATAGTGTTGGGAAAACTCACAAAAATCACAATCCAATGATCTTCATCTGAGTCCATTCAACTGTTGATGTATTTGGAAATGACAGCAACGCATACAAAGCCAAGTGCCACCAGACAGACGGAACCGCGAGATTTTTTTTTGAGCTGCAAAATGGAACCGAAAAATGAAACTCTTTAGTTTAAGGTATTCTAAACAGCATCTATGTGACATCACGGGAACTAATACATAAAATGAAGGTTTTATCGAGATGTAGCATAAAGTTGTGTTGTTGTGAAATGGAATAGGCCGTTACGTCTGATTGGCTGTTTTAAACAGCAAGTCAAGCTTCTTCCAAGTTTGTTATGACTCTGAGGTCAATATCTTGAATTTGCAATTATTTAATTACATTTTTCCAATATATTTACCACAGACTAGAAGAGCAACTCCAACCGCTATATATCTCTAGTTTGGTCTGAAATATTTCTTAAAGGGGCAGTAGTATGTGTTTTCATCTTCATATTATAATTCCATAGTACAATCACGTAACTAAGTCACCTTCAGTTGTTATAAAAATGCTGCACATATCAAACATGACTTAAAAGAAATTTGACTTTGTAATTTAATGGTTTAAAATTGGGCCTATGTCAAGAAGTTCCTGCTCTTTCTGAAGCTTCAGCACATTATCATATCAACATTCCTCTGCTAAAGATTTACAAATGTTAGCTTTTGATTTGTTTATTGAACATTTGATTTATTGAATTCAATCTTTCTGTGCGTTGGTGTAAATTAAGCATTTTTACATTCAGCTGTCAGGCCTACTTCCATGCGGTGGTTGGGCTCTTTTGAAGACTCGGGTAGGAGTTCACACTGGTGTCATCAGGCTGCCATGTTCAGTGCAGGGCCTCAGTGCGTTCTGGTTTTACCATTATAGAGCTCTTGTATCATCAGAACTGTTTTCACAATAATCCAATGGGTTAGAAATACTGTTGTTTTCCACTTCCACTACCTAAAACAAAACAACAACTGTGCTCTTAAAGACACTAAACGGTTCGTATTTTGTGGAAAAACACAGAAGAACGTGTGCCACTCCTAGCCACTTCTCATATATCAGAGGCAAATCGGGGCAATTAGGAGCGTAAAAGTTGCTGGAGTGGTAGAAGTGGCAGAACTTTGCACTGGCAGTAATCTTGGCTTCACAGTGGGTCTTGGCCCCAGCTTCAACCTCTGTCTTTTATCTTCCCTTTGTTGCCGTGGCGGAGTTGAAAAAGAGATTCCACACTCCTCCTCCTCCTCCCTCTTGGAGTGCGACTCCGTGAAGACGATTGCCTTCAAGTAACAAGCCCTCTCTGCCCAGCATCACTGCTACCAACAAGCACCACACCTCGCCCCACCTCTTGCACTCCCCTTTTCTGCCTTCTTCTTCTTCTTTTCCCCTGTTCTCCAGCTCTGTGCTTAGCTAACATCAAAGGGACCTATCATACCCCAATGGTTTAAATCTTTTAACAGGGAATAACAGCCGGAGTACATCCAGACCCCATCGCGTCCCACAGTCATGTCGCCATGTGTTCCTGCAATGATTGCCAGGGGAGAGGCTCTGGCCGCGTGGAGAGCTCTTCTGGTGGTGCGTGTTTTCTCCGCAGGACGGCGAGGAGCCGGCCCCCCGAACCCACCCATCCCCTCATGACCCCGCGCTGTGATCAGGGGCCAGCCCAAATTCTGTTTGAAATGTGAATGGGCTAATTTTCATCACCCTCCCTCATGCTAGGGGAAGGTCCCAGGTGCCACAGCATGCCAAGGGTCATCATTAGAGGGCGGCTTGCTCGCCTTCAAAAAACAAAATATATATATATATAAAACACTCGGCAGCATCTTGTGGCAGTGTTTTCTCTTTCATTCTTTTATTACTTCTCTGTTAAATTCATAATCATTAATGAATAATAACAAAACTCACAGCCCACATGCTCCTGGCTCCCCCCCCCCCAACTCATTTTCACTCGATTCTTTTTATTGCACCCTCCTTCCCACCGCCCTCGCTGGTGAATAAACAAACAAAATAGTGACTGAAATGTGGAGACGACCTAGCTTGAGATATGGAGAGAGAGGGTGGTGTGCGTGTGGGCGTGCGGGTGTGTGTGTGTGTTGTGTGTGGGGGGGGGGTGCATTAGAAATTCAGACGGATTCCATGATCAAAGCATGCTCAGTATCTCTCAGCTGTTCAAAGGGACTTGTAGAAAACAAATGCGATGTGACCAAGTGAAGAGGAGCACTCATTAAGAGCTAAAGCATATAATGACAAGTAAGATGAGGAGACGGCGCCGTGCTCTAATTCTCTCCCCCCACTGAACAGGCATTTGTTTGCTTTCACGTGTGTTCCTGTGTCTTCCTTGCGCCCGTGTTTTTTGTTGCGTTTGATATTGATTAGGGAGGGAATAGGAGAAGAGGTACGCTGGGGTTTGAGACGCCGCCATCGTGCTCCCTTTGCTTTTTTTTTTTTTTTTTTCAGAAACAGCCCTTAACTTGGAGCTGTTGTTCTGAGCCCAGGCGCCAAGCACGGGGAGTTTGGGTTGCTTTGCACGCAAAGTCGCGAGGAGCTAAACGCCTCCCTTTTGGGTCTGCAGGGTATAAAAACCACCCCATTGTTTTCTCTTTTGTGCTGTTAGGAGAAGAGAGAACATGTGAGTTCGGCACCTAGCTCGCCATAATGAGAGTTGCTCTGTGCATTTAGATCTAGAAGACAAAATAATATTCTAATGAACGTCCTTTTCTCCAGAGTGCACGTTAAATACTTCTTGATGAGTGAATTCGAGCCGATAATCAGGGCAAAGAAGAAGAGCACCGAGGCCCTGGCGAACGGCGGTAGACGGTTGATGCATCTTTCTCCTTTCCCTATCTGCATTCAGGTCTTGACCTTCTGCAGGCACACACCTCCAAATGAGCTGGCTCAGTTTTGCAGTCTTTTTGTGCTTGGAGGAGCCATGAAATATTCAGGCTTAGTGCTTCCCTGAGACCAGGCTGGTGGCTGTGGCTTTGTTAGCACCCCCCCACCACCACCATCACCACCTCCCACTACCTCCTAATGCCTGTCCGGAGTGACCACTCTCCACCTTGAACCACGCTTTGGAGAAGCTTGGATTCAGGAGCTCATCCCCTCCAAACATAATGTCCCGTTTTCTGCTCGTCTTCATCGAAGGTTTCTCCCTAACCCACTTGACGGGAATTTGTTGTGCCGTCATGCATTTCCTCCCCCCGCCCTCATCTTCACTTGATTGTAGCACATCTGCTTGTATGGCTATTTCCAGCAGGTAAGGGTGCGGGATATAGCTCTGTGTGGACTTTGTCAATTCATGACCAATGGCAAGGTCCTGCATTATACACTAAGCTGAGCAGGAGAGCAGGCTTGTTTTATTCACAACCTCGTGGATTCAAACAGATTGCTCAGACTGGGGAATTGAAGCAGATACTATCATACAGGTCCAAGACATGGAGAGAGAACAGGTAGGAATAAACTATGTATAAAAGCACTGGTAAGCTTTAGCCTCGGGCAAACCTACACGGGCTACAATGCTACCCTACCTAAAGCCACAATCAATTCTTGGCTTCACCGTATCCAAATGTTTATTTTTTGCTCAGCTGAAATATGACAACAAGTCGTTCTGAGATACAATTGTACCCTTGGCTCACGCTTGTATTACAGGCGCCGTGGTCAGGTTTGCTGACCGTGACTTCAGAGCTGATCAGATCTAAGCAATTTCTAAGTACCGACAGTTTCCGTCTTCACTGTTCATCACAGATTTGAGGAATGCGAGTGCTTCACGCCGTTCCCTTTTGTCCGCTTCAGAACCGAGCGAGCGGGCGGAACTAGCAGGTATCGACCGGTCTTAACAATTCAAATCCCTCCACACTCTAAATCCTGCATGTCAGAGCTAACAGCTGTAACATATTTCCACTCTGTCCCCCTCCTCCCCCACCCCTGCCCAACCCGCCCCTTTCACTTTCAGGAACATTATCATCTAATTCAAATTCATAACTCTGATGGCTTACAAGCATCATCTATATAATCCAGGAATCATGTTTTTTTTCTTCCAGCATGTCCGTCTACGTCTTGAGACGTAAATAACTATCCAGTGGCAAATTCCTGGGTAAAAGGGCAGGATGTAGATGACATTGTCCACGTGGCGCATCCGTCCTGTGATACATAAAGCTGGCTATCCTCTCAATCAGGCCTGACATGCTCTTAATCCAGCCTGACGAAGGGATGTGCTCTGGTGGTTAGCAGGGGCTTCGCCGAGGCGACGAGTGGCAGCGCCGCCCAAAATCCCACCTCCACCTCAATCTTTCTGTCAGCCTCAATCACGCTACATCTATAAGCATTCCATTAACCCAGGAGTGAAGAGCTAAATTGGTAAAAGTGTGTGTGTGTAGCTTTTTTTACCACCCTTTTAGGACTTGTCTTGGTAATAATCACTACTCTTGTTGAGAACAGCAGATCTTACGCTGTGGTGGGACACAGGTTTTAGGGTTAGAGGTTATGATAGGGTTAGGGTTATAAGTGTATTGATTGATGTTAACACAAATACATCAAAAACAGCACAATGTGCCAATAAGAATCAGTGTCTAAGCCTTGCTTTTCTCATCATACATGAGGAAACATGACTACCTCCCTACAAACCCTATTGGCACTTGGTGCACACAAAGGGAAGATCTAATTATAGTGTGCTTAGGCCACGGCTGCATGCTCTGTATAAGTGGCCTTCCCTTTCAGGCAGCAGTCTCTTGGAAAGCAGCTCAGGGTCTCAGATTCAGGTTGGGGATGCTCACCCGTTTGGAAACGGAGCTACACCTGAGGGCTTGGAGCATAAAGGAACCGCAGAAATCAATGCTCATGCTGAAATCTGTATGGCTGTGTAAATACCAGTAAACAGAACATTTGGCTTCTATTTATTTTGTGGCCCTACCCAGGTGAGTAATGAAGATATAGTGAATGCAGTCAGTTTAGCAAGAATGAAAGCAGATGTAGCCTTTTTTTTTTCTTTTTGCATGACTCAGATAAACTAATTTAAGGAAGCTCCACAGTGGCTTTATATGGAGTCAAGTAATAAATTCTGGACAGTTCAATTTCTTCTCTGATTTATTACCACACTGTACCTCTAAAGACCAACAGACTCTCCCTGAAGATTGTCGACTGTTGTGCAGTAATACTGCACAACCCCACCAGGGGGCAGTGTGTGACTTAAAAAGATGCTCTGATGGAGCCCCATGCTCTGATTGGGGCCTGTGGTCCAAAAAAAAAAAAAAGAGAAAAGAAATACAAATCCTAATCAAAACAGTGTTCTTTTCCACAAAAGCAGCCTTTACAGCAAACATTAGCAAGACTCCAATGAGCCGTGGATGCAGCTTGGAAATTGAACGACTTCTAAACAATCAAGCTTTTGTGTTCAAACTGTGTCGTTTCTAACAGACGGCTGGACCCTCCTTACTGCTAATTGTTTTCTTGGGATGTCTAATTTAATGCAGCTAAGTTGTTATGCTGGACACAATAATAGAAAGTATTATTTTTTTGTGTTAGATACATATCTGTTAAAATATTCCTACGCCTGAGTTTGATTCTGATGTCAAATATTCTACATATGCGCCCTAAACAGCCAATCCAGTAACTGCCTAGTATTTTTGCTACAATGCCCAAAAAAAAAAAAAAAAAAAAAAAAAAGGTGAAACGATTCTTGTCCGATGCGCTTGAAGAACAAAGTAATGAATGTCACAAGACATCGGTTCTCATCAAAAATGCAGGTGAGCGTGACCACAGCCCTGACACGTGCAGCGGTCTATAAACAGAGTCAATTAGGAGCGGCTGTGGATTATTTGTTAATTAAATAGGGGGCTACCTTAACCACAGAGGTACAGCCACTCACACCTCGCAGTGCAACACTAACAGCTGCCAGGCCTTGTTCTGAGTGGGTGAGGTGGGGGCGTTCATTAAGCAGCACCGTCTCTCCTGGGCTTGTCCACCTGCCTTGATCACGTTTGCATTAATAATGCATCGCAGAGTGCAGTAATACAACCATTACGTCCGCCGCTCCTCTCAGCTTCAATCGCTGTTAGCTCCGCCACCAACACTGGCTGGGGGGGGGGGATTGTAATCTTTTTCTCCTTTATCCGAGGCCTCCTCTTCTATTGCCACCCCCAAAAGAACACATTTCTGCAGTGTGCACACACCAAAATGGCTTTACCCTTTCTCTTTTGGGTTCACTAGACTTTGAAAACAATCCGCAGCCTACGCCAGATGAAAGCTGACCATTTGGAGGAAGGCCGGGCTGCAGCAATGTCCATTCCTTCACAGGTGCTCGTCTGGTGAGGCATCCGCTGCGGCGACGGGAAACAAAAGACGGGATCACGTGCCTGTCAGACCGTCCATGAATCTCCACCAGAGATTTTCCCACCAATTGTCGGACTCCGATCGGGAAGCGCTGCTAAAGATTCAAACACCTGCGATCAAATCTTCGGGCTTCGCACGAAAACGACGCAAACCGGGATGAAAAGGTGACGCTTGGACGGATCACTGTCCGTAGCCGACTTTGTAAAAGGAGAACACGATATCCAAACGGTCAATAGGAGGAATTGAGGCGGTTGTGGAGCAGGCCTGGCTGCTTGCCGCTTGGGTAAACATTACTTATTATTTTCTAATGTAGCACTCCTAAGCCCGAGCTCAGATTTCCATTTGGTGGCAAACATTAGGGAGATCCAGGAGCCATCCAAATGGCCAAGTAATTAATGTTACCACGCACGCCCAAGATATTAGAATGTTAACAGTGTTGGAGCCATGTGATTCCGAATACAGAGTGAGGGCTTTATTACGGTGGCCCAGACAGGGGGTGACATCCCTCCTAATTGGGGACATCAGAGTTCCTGCTGCTGTGTCTTATCCTCAGTTCAGATCACTCCTCTTTCTCTCTCTCTTTTTTTTTAATTTATTCACTTTTCCCTCTTCCCCTCTTTCTTTCTCCTTCTCTCCCGCTCCTTATCACTGGGATCTGCTCTCATTAGCAGGCGGCAGCGGCCCTCCTCGTTTGCATTTCAAGTGCGGGCGTTGCGCAGGAGCAGCCCCACGTTACTGTCAGGAAGGGAGACAGAGGGAGGAGAAGGAGGATGGAGGTGTGTGTGTGTGTGTGTGTGTGGAGGAGGATTGGGGGGGGGGGTGAGCCAGGCGAGAGTAGGAACCATCGCACACAGTTGATGCTTCATCACGCCGCCGCATCCCGACATCTGGGGCCGTCTTTTTTTCCCATGAGCACCAGTGTGTCATTAACAGGATTAATCTGGGCCCTAATTTCCTAATGATCGCTGTTTTAATGTACGTGAACGAGCGCAGTCTCTTGACTCATTACCGCCAATTTGCCTGAGACACACTTAATCAGACTCCCTAACAACCCACCAACATTTATTTTTACTAATGTGATTTTTTTTCCCCTCTCTCTTTCTCTTTTTGCCGTTTCCTCTGTGGATAAAGCAAACATGGGTTTACTTCTGGCTGAATGGATTCCCAATCAGAGCTCACTGTACGCTTAACCAACACCAAATAACATGCAAATGAGCAAAACCCAAACTGTGACTACAATACAAGCTGCGAGGCTTACCGAGGCTCCAAGAACAGATTGCTTGGTGCGTCTATCTATTAATCTTGACAAAACTCCACAATATGGCACAGTGTTTGGAAAGGAAAGGCCGTTGATCGTTACCAACAAGTGTAGCCCTGACTGGGGAAGCGGTCCAGGTCCTTGTGGCCTGTGGTATGGCGTCAACCCGCAAACACTGAGATGTATTCAAGCCCCGGGGCAGCTGGGGGGCAGACCTGTGAAACCTGGCCACACCGTCCTGGTTTAAGGGAAACGTCTCGAGGATTCGCACACTAGAGGGATTCTGTACGGCTTCTGTGACAGTTGACCTTTAACCCACCCTTCCCCCATAATCATTCGCCACGGGGGTTGTGGGGCAGCAACAAAAACTAGAAGAAAAAAAGAAAGAAAGTGATTTCAATTAGTTGTGTCTTTGCAGGTCAGTAGCCCCCTGTGTGATTCCAAGAAGCCAAACATGGGCAGAGAGTAACGATGAGATGTTAGTGAAAAATCCCAGAAATCACTTTATTCCCCAAAAACTCAAGGAACAAAATGCGTATCGTCTCATTTCTCATTTGGAAAACAGAAAAGTAACCATTCTAAAATCATACTGCTGCTCAAATCCATATTGTTTAATGCAGTAACAATAATGTTATCTGTTGCTCAGAGGTTTCAGTCCTCGACGCTTCGACTCTTGACCTTTTGACCTTTTCCCCCTCTCTCACAACGCACTTCCCTGTCAATTAAAGGCCACTAGAACCAAAACGAAACTTTTAAAGAAATTTACATGAACTGAAATAAACGCCAACTAAACTTACTAGTAAATTTCCAGAGCTTATCAAGCATAATATTATCCCTTTAGTGGTTCCAAAAGCAGAACTTTTTAATCCCTTGGTACACCCTGATGCAGCTAACTGTCACACAGTTCTTTCAGTCGTTCTTATCTGAACTGCTGACTCATTTGTCGATCTCATTTAAAGTCGTTTATCATCTAAAAGTCAAACCACTGCCTCGTCCTGCTGAAGGCTGTTACGTATCATTAGGACAAAAAAAAATGCCCTGAACTTTAACAACTTCACTTGTAATATTCAATCGGACCCCGCCAACAAAAAAAGAAAAAAAAAAACACACACTGGCAACTTCACTCATTATTTATTTAATATAAGGAAGGCCAGCGTGTAAACGTGCAAAAATAAACTGAGCAAGGCAAGTTTATTTGTAGGGCACCACACGATCCAGGTAACGCAGAAACCAAGGGAAACTTTCAACTTGGATTTAAAAGGTGAAAATAGCAGGCAATCACTTTTTGTTATTTCAAAGCTCTTGATGGTGGATCATTAACAAGTTCAATCACGTCTGTCAAAGCTTAATACCAACAGTCAAGTACAGTGGTGGAGGGTTGATGATTTTGGTGCAAAAGAAGCACATGACCTTTGCACCTTGTAGTCATTCAGCTGCCTGTGAACTCTTCTGTATATCGACGTGTTCTGGAGACAAACATGAGACCACCAGTCATCCAGATTGTGCCATTAATATTGTAATAATCCAGAATAAAGCAGCAGACATACTGGGAAACACCTTGAAAGAATCAAGGTGATTGAATGGCACAAAGTCCAGAACTCAACCTGACTGAATAGCTGTGGTGGGATTTCTTCAAATTTTCAAATGCATTTCTAAGCAAGACGGTTTTTAGCCTTGATATAGAGGGACTCTGTGTTTCGGTTGTTTTGCAGTTTTCTGGAAGTCTCTTTCAGATTTGGGATGCATAAAATCAGGAAGCTAAAAAGCAGATTAGTTGCATGTTTTACTTGAAAGAAAGCACAGATTCATTTTACTTTGAGCAGATATAAATCTGACTTATGTTCAGAGAGGATGACTGGAAGGAAACCGGCTGCCAGTCTTGTGTCGATGGAGTAAAACTGAAGGCTGTTTGTTGACCAAAGGGTTACATTTAATCCATAATTGTCCTTCATTTTCTATGTCTGAATGATGACAAAATCCATTCAACTTTTTGAATTACCTTTGAGACTACCTCACTTTGTACTGGACAAAACATAGCTGTAATATAGCTTCACTTGGAGAATTTTAGAACTCGTGTTGGGTTAGGTCTTGTTATTAGAATGCATGTCTTTTCTTGGTTATTTATACATAAACTGTTTCAAATCATGAGATCACTTACTTAAAATTCAGGTTTCAAGCAGCAGAGCTGCTAAAGACGTAAATGACCTTGCTCTCTAACTGTTGCTGCTGGTTACATAATAAAGTGATCTCTGGTTTTACATTTGGTGAAATATCACAGGATTTAACATAAAAAGAAATTCTTACTTTTTACGTTGAGACTAAAATTGTGGAAATCAATAAGTGACACTGATCAAATGAACAGCTGGATTCTGCAACTCCATGATAATGACAAACAGAACACAAAACCTACCAAACACTGTCCTATATCATCAGGTAATTACTGTCATGCTGATGAGTAAAATGAGCAATCAATAGTCATTAGGGTCATGCGATGTGGATTGTGATGAATGTGGGTGAAATGGCAGACAGAAGCCAGAAGTTCTTTCATGTCATGCTCTTAAAGTGACAGATCTTACATTAAATACCTTTTATAACTTAAACTGGGTTTCTCCATTGATGTGTGTGAAGGTGTCAATACTGGCCTTTATGTTGATGAACAAAAAAATCAAAAACAACAAAAAAAACAAACATGTAACCATCAAAACTGAAAGCCAACGCAAGAACACACCAGTTCAAATCTCAGCTTGAAGGAGCAGAAAACGGAAGAGGAAAGTTGCTTAAAAATATTCAGGCTTTAGATTTTTAACAGTTGTAAAAGTTAATACAGATAAATTAGCAGAGCAGGCATCCTTAAAGTAGTGAAGTTGATGTTTTCTCAGCTGATTTGGCTAAATGGAATCAGGATTTATGTTTAGGAAAAGTGCCAAGTTTAAAGGCTTATTTATTCTCAATCTGCAATTTTTACATTTCTTTTTCTTAATTAATTAAAATATGAGCTAAATTGTGATTTTGACCAAAAATAAATGACAAATAGGAGAACAGCTGTATTAGGTTACAAAAACTTGCCCACTTGTCAAAAGTTATTATAGAACAACTACTGCTTGTTGGAATAAAATTTGTTCAAATTTCAACCTCTCTTTACTGTATGTATTGCTAACTTTATGCATTGCTAAATACATAAATAAAATACATAAAATGTTGCACAATTGTCTGTAAGGTTTTGGTTTTTTCTCTGTGTTAATTTAGGTCCTGTCCACCCCTGGATTGTCCCCAGCTGTCCCTTGTTTCTCTTCATTGTCTCCCTGTGTATTTCAACCCATCTGTGTTCCTTTGCTCTTTGTCGGGTCCCTGTCTAGTTGTCTTGTCTTGTTTTACGTCTTGTCTGTCGTTTGGTTTTGTTATACCAGTTACTAGTGATGGCCAAATGAAGCCTTGTGAAGCAGTGAAGCTTCCCAGCCCATTGCTTTGCCCAAAGGTTCATTAGTGGTTCATTCATTTCTAACTAGTGACATCTGCTGTTAAAACTGTGGCAGCCTGGTCACTCAGATAGACGTACTTAAAAAAATGTGTGAATGCAATATTGTCAAAAAGTTTTTTCCAAACTCATGTTTAGTAACAGGAGAGTCGATTAAATCCTACTTAACTAATCTTTTTTAGTTATTAAAATTATTTGTATCCAATCCTGGTATATGTTGACAATCAGTGGCTGTTTTATTTAGTCATGGTGGAATTCTAACCCAGAACAATGACATTGTCAAGTGCGAAAAATGGATGTGTAGCTTTCTATGTCTTTTATAAATAGCAATCTAGAAACATGTGACATGAATTTCTTTTCACCCTTTTTCCTCTGATACCTCTAAATACAATCTAGTGCAACCAGTTGCCTTCAGTAGTTGCCTAATTTGCAAACAGTGGATCCCGAGACAATATGATTAACATGATTGTGTGAGGTTTGTTAGAGGCCACTATTGAACAGACACCATCATGAAGACCAAGGAACACAGCAGACAGATAAATACAGAAAGTTGTAAAGACTCAAGAGCAGCAGGATTGAGTTATAAAAAATAATATCCAGAACGTTGAACACGTCACAGATCTCTGTCCAATCCACTGTCTGTGATGGAAAGAGCCTGGCACAACTCCAAACCTACTAAAACCTGGTCCTCTACCCAGATGGTGGAATTCTAACCCTATTCTTAACCCTGAACACACCAAACATGGTGGCTTTTGTTTTCTTAAGCAGGGTGGTTGGAGTTGATGCCGATGTAGCAAAATCTCTGAGTCTGGGTCTGAGGTTCACCTTAAAGCAGAACAATGGTGCTAAACTATAGAATGGTTTGGATCAAAGCATATCCATGTGTTAGGATGGCCCAGTCAAAGGCCAGATCTAAATCTAGCTCAGATTTTTTATTATTTTTTTTAGATTACTATTATCAAAAATTAAAGAAAAACTCTCCTTTTTCACAGTTAGGCACTACTTTGTGTTTTCAAAGAATCTTGACTACCTCTTCGTTATGTAGCATATTTATTTAGCTAAGCCATGTTCCACTCTGGTCTCAAGCAGAGTTTGTGCAGGAGTGTGAGGCCTTGGAGCTAAAAAGGCCAACCAACAGCTGCCCATAATGCAACACTCAGAATGAGTATATTAAAAAAAAAAAAAAAAACTTGTTCAAAAGACATTTTAACACAACGGATATTTGATTTTGTCTGTGACGAAGTATTAATTAAAGTCCTTTAAATGCCAGTCAGCTAATTGGTTTGCACCTGCAGACGGAGAGCAGGTTTCATGATTAACGTTACCCCCCTCACCACCCTCCACCCTGCTCAGCTCTCTATCCCCGGTAAAAACTCCCCGGTACACGGAGAGGAGTGCAGAGCAAATATTGAATGTGGGACTAAAGTCGGCAGAAGCAGGGGAAGGAAATTGTGCGAGAGTTGAGAAGCCGTCCTAATTAAGAAGCTGTAATCAGGCTCGGAGCTGGAGGGTAACTCCCCGGGTGTCGTTTGTGATATTAAAGCGAGCCGTCCTCCTCCTCCTGCTTGTTGTGCTTCCACTGGATGGAGCTAATCCCTTTTAATATAGCCGCAAATATGCAAATGGCCGTTTTTAATATACCCAGCCTTCCACGGCGATCCACTTTTAATTCAACAAAAGTCAAGAGCAGGACCTTGTCAGTCAAAACTCGGGTTCCTCTCATAACAACACTAATGTTCTCCCATTACGCGCGGGCCAGCTAATTAAGGCGGCGTTTATGTGGGGAAGGATTTGCGGCTCTCCGGGAGGAGGCAGGACGTGGCTTTCACCACTTCTTACTGCTGGCCTGAGGCCGATCTGAAAGTTGTTTGCTTACACTCCTCCAGGCTTTGTATAATAACACGAAAATGGAAATGCACATGATGAACGGCTCCGGTCCGGTCGGCTCGGGCTCGGGCTCCCCTGGCAGGCGCAATCCGCTCTGCGCGAGAGGCGCCGGAAAGAAAAAGCTCTGCAGAACTGTCTGTGGATAGATGACGCAGTTTGCGAGCGGCGGGTTCAAAAGGCCAAGTGCCCCACAATGAGATGGCTGCATTTAATGTCCTTGCAACACGTTTCATAAATAATGGATGAACACGAACATCTCCGGCAGCCTGCGCATCTACATGTCACAAGTGACTCGATGATGATGCCATAAAGCAGAGCTAAAGTGGTTTAAGGTCTGTTCTGTGGAAGTCTCGGGATAAAGAGGGCTAGGAGAATCAAGGGACACACTTCCTCTAGTTTTCCTCCAGACTGCCTGTGGGGAATAATGCAGGGAGAAAAACTCAGCTCTCGGCTGCTTAACCTTCAGACTATAAGGAACCCAGGAACATTGTTACTGCTTACTCGTCTCATGGAGTTCGTCTCACGAGTGCTGGGTCCTCTGACGAGTTCCTGCCTCGGCTTAAGGACACGGTGACGATAATTAGAAGACTGAAACTCCGGCTGACTTCCTGGAGTCAGAACTGATCAGTAAAAGCCTCAACCCGCATTTACACTGGAAGTCAGTATGGGGAGACTGGAAGATTTGGAAAAAATACACAGATGTGACTGCACAATGTATGAAAAATGTATTTTTCTTTTAATTAAAATATCATTATCATGCAATACTGATGTAGTGGAAAATGCTTGAACAGAAAGCTGTGTAAATGCCATGCATTCAAGTGTCCTACACATGTAATATATTTGGAGAGACTAGTTGTTAAAGCTGCAGCATGTAACTTTTATTTAAAAAAATCTTTTTACATATTTGTTAAAACTGTCATTATGTTTTTCACAGAGAACCTGTGAAAAAACTCAAACTCCTCTGCCTTCTCCCAGTGCTAACTAGAAACAACCAATCACAGCCAGGAGGCGGGGCTTAGCACTGTCAGTCATGTTTGTGTGCTCGCCGCTTATAACCCCCCTTCTTCCCTTCTACAGCTTCTTCCGAAAGCAGAGCCCATCATGAATGCTAAGGCTAGTTAGCATGGCCATCAATGATGGTGGATGAACAGTTTTCCTGGAAAGGTAAGCTACATTACTACATTAAACAGCACGTAAAAGAAGTTGACTGACAGCGCTAAGCCCCTCCTCCTGGCTCTGATTGGTTGTTTTTGGTCAGGAATGGAGCATTTCTTCAGACAGCAGTAGTAGATCAGGGAGGAGGCGGAGGTCGATCTTTTCACAGATTACCTGTCTCATATGATGTCACAACATGATGATACTTTAAACAAATATATAATTTAAATAAAAGTTACACACTCCAACTTTAAATGCAGCATGAGAAATATTGAAAGAGGCTGTAAGTTGGTGAAGTCATTATTAAACCACAACCAAGCCAGTTTTAATTTGGTTTAAGTCTAATTTGCTAGAGATGTGGAATGGTGGAATACAAGAGCAGGACCCACCTTGGGTGAAATTTAAAAGTGAAATTTATTTCTGTGATAAGATCAAACACTCATTGAAGCTTCTAACACTAAATGAAACGAGGAAAATTTGCTACGTCCTTTTGAAAAGTTAAAACATACTGTTTGGCGCAGTGGTTAAAGCAAATGCCCCCGAGCCTGGTTCAAATCCAGCCTGGTCTACAGAGCATGGGTTTGAATCAAGCTTGGTCTACTACATTTCGTTGCTTGTACTTGTGACATTGCAATGACAATTAAGTTGAATTATTATTATTAGTTCTCATGTTTTTTGTTGCTTGTCCTCAGCAGTCAGAGTATTTTTTATTTCTTAAATTAGAGAAACTAGTGAGCTAGGCTATCAAGACCAGTTATCAGTTACATTTAAGTGCCAAATCTGGCTTTGGAGAGTTGTCATTTTATTGATGGTTGTCCAAAATGCTGATGCTGTCATAATGGACGCCACTCGCTTAACCCACATGCAGAATACACACAGGAGATCAAGAAATCAGGTAAATAGAGTT
>CAEFZY010020507.1:0-15989 GCA_903066815.1 Brachyrhaphis roseni | reverse complement strand
GGATGGATGGATGGATGGATGGATGGATGGATGGATGGATGGATGGATGGATGGATGGATGGATGGATGGATGGATGCACATGCATACACACAGCACAATAGAATACAGACGGCAATGTTAGCTAGCTTGGTTAGCTAGCTTGTTCCAAGAAACCGGCTCTTTCTATCCCCCCTTTCCAAAAATAATTCAATTAATATTTTATATCTGCAGCATGAATTTGTGGTTTCACATCTGAACTGTTTGGTTTGGATTAATTTCATAACAGTCGATTCTGTGTGAATTTCAGAAATTCTCACTGAGTTATTTCTGCTTAACACTGATATTTTTATCACATTCATATCCCAAACGCCTGTTTTTCTCTGTCTACTCAGCTAAAAGGACAGATAACAGGATAAAAAAAGGACGTGATTCTGCTTTAAAGTGAATTTTGTTTTCCCAGAATTGTGAAATAAAACCAGTTTGATTTGCTACCTCGGGTCGTAATTTAGCAGCCAAACAGGAAGAATCCCATCAGAAAACCAGAGCTTGGATTTTCCTCTCCTGAAGGAGGGAACAAAATAAAATGCTTCACTGCACTAAACTCAAACACTTCTCACTCCTTTTTCACTCCATTTTCATGCACAGAAGCACAGCTGACTGCAACAAGTGTACATTCAACAAAAAAGTGTGAAAACTGACAATGAGAAGTAAAGCATGAGAAAGAGAGCAAATATAGCTCCGATTTTTAGAAACGAATTAGATTCCTGGGAACCTCAGATGAACAGGTGCTGAATGCTGATCAGGGCGATGAAACGGGGGATCGATGACGGCCTGAGTGAACATTCAATTTGTCATGTCTTACATTTAGGACTTAAGGCAGGTGATTCATCTCCACAGTCAGTCTGTCACGTGGAAATCAAACACCTGAGGTGCTAGATAACACATACAGCAGGCAGTGTGTGAGAGCGATCATCAGTGAGATGAGAGACATGCGCATTAATATTATATGTTTATTCTCATATCACGTCTTGAAGTCATTTTGTTTTTAGAAGTTATTTCTGATCAATAAGGGAAAGTTGAAATAAAAATAGTTGCCTGCATAGTGCTGTGATTTCTGTACTTTTTAACTTTTTAAGAGCCGACTCTAATTTATTATCGTCTGTTGCCTCATATTTTAGTTTAACTTGGCAAATATGAAGTTCAGTGATTTATAAAATGCCTTATGCTCCACTTTTATTTATTTGATCTGTTGCATAAACAGGGGTTCTCACTTTGTGTGGTATTTCATTTAAACCTTTATTTCTATTTAACACTACAAACACATCCAGTAAACAGAATAATAATTTATTATGATGCTATGAAATATCTTCAAACTGCAACCAGGTGTCGCTTTGTGTCAGTCATATTGAAGTTTGTTTGTTTGTTTTTTGTTTTTTGTTGTTTTTGTGCCACACTCTCTTCCTGAGAAGATGGACAGAATCTGGACCAGACTGCCATGTTTGGATCCCCCCTGCTGTTTTCACAGAATGGTACGATCCAAAATTCTCCCCTGTGATTGGCCAATCAAACAAGGTTCTGCTGTGTGCAGGGGGAAGCCACTGAGAGTGAGAGCTGAGCAGCTAAAGAAAACGTGACAAATACTGTTGATCATGACCTATGAATGGTCTTACAATCAGATGGTTGTGAGTTCGATTCCAAACTCCTTCCTCCACCTCTCAATGTGCTGCTGAGCTTAAAGAGACGCTATTATGTGTTTTCCAGGCTCATAATGCCATTTTATAGCACAATTAAATAACTATGTTCATTTTATTTGTTGTTTATGTTTTGTTTATTTATTTTGAAAATTTAAAATGTCTTCCAGTTTCAGTGCTAAATGTTTATTGATCTTTGAGATTGTGTTCTTGCATTATTATTATCTTTATTTTACTCAAAAATGGTCTCAAAAACAACAATATTATCGGTTATTGCAATAACTTCTGGGACAATTTATGGTTCATCAAATTTTTTTATTGTGATAGGCCTTAGTTAAACTAGAAATGCTCCATAAGTTAAATTAATCTACCATAGAGCTGGACTCTAAAACAGTGGATCGTTTAGAGATCTCACAGTCACGTTGCCAGTATAAATAAATGTGGGTTTCAAAGTAGAAGTGCACAAACCAGAAGTTGATCATTTATTTATAGTCAAAGTTTCATCCTCGTACATCTTGCTAAGACGTAGCCACAACCTGGCCGCGTTCCCTTCAGAGGTGCTTGATCTCATTTCATGTCTGAAGCATTAAAACCAACTTTATGAATACTGCAGCAGGCGTGAACAGGACCAGGGAGAGCAATGGGAGTGGAGAGAAAACAAGTGGTAAAGCAATTAAAAGGCAATTTGTGAAGGAAGGACAGAATTAACCTGCAAACCAGGTTTTCAAACCATGGAGGGCAAATGACTCGGAGAGAATGAAAGTCTGACAGAGAGACGCTGAGACAGAGAGGCGGAGAGCGAGAATTAACCTCCAATCAGGCCTCTATTTAGCTGCAGTCAGCCACAATCAGCAACCGTATTAGCATTTAATTAGTCTGAGAGCCACAAACCACGGCCTGCCGCTTCGCTCTGATTACCTCATACACTTCTGTCAAATCTGTGTGTAGCTGCTGAGCATCATCTGTGTATGTGAGCACATAAAGTCCCGTTTTCACAATCTGTGTCCAGACATGATAATAAAACCTGCAAGAAGCAAAACTCCACAAACAAAACGCTCAGCATTCTTTTTATTTTAATCAATGACCTGATCAATGTTTTTTCTTACACCATCTGTGTGTCTCTGCTTTATTAGTTTAAAAATACACTTGTAAACATTTCCTGGGCTTCAGTACGTTACCGGTATCAAGGTATAAAACTTTTTAAAGGTTGTAAAAAGTTGCTATGAATTTTATTTATTTCATGAAGTGGACAATTAATCAATTATTAATATACAAGTAAATATGCTAGATTTACCGAAAGAGGCTAATTTTCATCTGATGGAAGGGATTAAAAAAATCAACATCCACGACAAAATACATAGCCGATACTTTAGAATTCAATGAATAGTTAAAGTAGTGTAATTTACAGTAAATATTTATATTAAATATAAAAACGAGTCATATCTGCAAGAAACAAAAACATGTAAAAACATGAATTCAGTTTGGTTTGACTTTATTGAACGTAGTGTAATAAAAGAATAAACAAAGTTATATACAAACAAAATAAATTGAAAACAAAAGCATTAAAAAAGCAAAAGAACAGTAGAAATATGAACTAATTTTTATAAACACCCATCTTTCGTTTCTAGCATCATCCAATAAATTACTATTCATGTTGATTACCCACAGATTACTGTTAGCTTAATCTTAAAAGTACCTTATGATTTTATTGTTCACATTGAGAAATTACCAAATTCTGCCAAATTATTAATTTGATCAAAATCAAGAGAGCAGAAAATGGACTCAAAGAAATTAAAATATCTTTTATAGATTTAGTGTTCATACAGACAAAAAATCTGAATTGATCTTCATATCTTATTTGTTACAAGTTATTTCCAGTCACTTTTATGGTGTTCAGTATCCTGTCATTTTTTATAAGTCCTTCTCTGCCAAACAAAGCGGGATGAGGAACGATTTCCCCTCTGGCTAAAAGGAATCCTGCGCTGAAGTTCTGCAGAATCGGCACCAGAAGACGACCCGTCTTCCAAAGGATTGAGAGGACCACTGAGTTTGTCAACTGCACTGATTTTAGCAATGTTGCCAGGTAATATCTGCAGTTTAAATGTTCCTCTCTGATCGATATTAATCCAGTTTGACCATTTCTACCTGCTCATCATCTACTGTGAGCTAAAGTATCAAACTAAGAACCAGCCTGGAGCTCAGGAAACAGAGTGAACTCTCTGGAAACATGAAGGAGGAAAGTCAATGAAAACGAGAAAAGAATCATCGTGTGAAGGAGATGAGTCTGTGGAAGAATGAAGGAAAAGGTTTACATGACAGTAATGAGGTTTACTATAATCTGGTTTGGAGGCAGAGAAGAAGATGTTCTGATTTTGGGAGTGACCACAATGGAAATGACTAGAAATAACTTAATCAAAGAGTCTAATGGAGAGACATGTTAGATAAATGATGGTGGATGCATGGCTGCCAAGGAGGAGCAAAAGAGACCAGGGAGGTTTGTGGATGTGCTGAAGTACTATAAGCAGAGGGTTGCTGGAGCAGTGTGTCTGCTGGTGACCTCTAAAGGCAACAAGAAGGAAGAAAGTGTGATCAAAACAACGAGTAAGAAAATGTTCTAAATGTGTGCTTGTGCTGTAGGAACCACCCAGAAACATTAGACGGCTTGTGGTTGCAGCACTGGGAGAGAGATTAACATGGCAGCCATAATAAATATCATAACGTTCTGCATCAGCTGCTCGGCTGCAGCGCTCACCACCGGATCGAGAAACGCTGCTGAAGCAAAAAGCAGCGCTTACACAAGCATGACAGACGCTGCAGTGTAAGGTTATAATATTTATACCTTTAATTCTCATGATTTCCAGAACGTGTACCTTCTTTTTACCGTAATGGCAAAACTATGAAGCCTATGCAAATAATTTGAAGATCATTTGTAAAAAAGAAAAAAGTTTTCACCTCACATTCACATGCAAACAGACTAAAAGTATTGACTCAGGGAATCAGAGTGAAAAAGCACACCAGACTCTTCAGTTATTCATTTGTGGGGAAAAGTGGAACCATGAGTCATTTTCCTTCCACTTTCTAAATTATGCATAACTTTCTGAGCCTATCACATAAAATCCCAATAAAATAAAGTTGTTGTAATGTAGCAAAATGTGTTCAAAGGGTGCGAATGGTTCTGTGCTTTTCTGTTACTATTATTATAACCTCTTGTTGATATGCTACTGATATTTCAACATTTTATTTCATTATGTTCCAGTGTTGAATAATGTGCAGAATACAATTCAAACATTCCTCTAAATGCCACTGGAACCACATCCAAGTGAAAATCTTTCTTCATCTCTCACATCATGCTGCATCGAAAAGATTATCTACTACTGCCGTTTTCCAGACCAGATTAGTGTGACGGCAAACCAGGAGTAATAAAATTCAGCAATAATACCAGTCCAGATCAAAAAGCATTACATCATCATAAACTCATACACCAACAGGCTCTTCCTCTTCCTCTAAATTATCCAGAATGTCTCAATTTAACAGAATGTATGTCACTAAAGTAGAATCACCTGATTGTAAAAATGAATGTCTGTTTTCAGAAAGTGGTGGTAAATGTTCAACTAAGACCCAAGTCATGAAAACGGATCATTTAGTTCATCTAAGTTTCTTTTTGTTTGATTCTGTGAAATCCAAAACGGTTCATCATCTTTACCTGCAGCTGGAGGCACAAAAACTGGTGTTTACGTTTTACTGTGGATAAATGATCAATTCAGGTATAATCCTTTCATTAGCTGAAGCTTCACTTCTAAACCTGCATTTACTGTAAAACAAAGTCCTTTAAAAATGCTGATCCAATGTTGGAATTAAAATGTCATTTGAAAACATGTGAACTGTGAAAACAATCAGGTCAACAATAAGCTGAATGGATCGAGAAATATTACAACAAATGTGATTGCTTCTGGGATAAATCGTCCCAAAAGTTATCACGATAAACGATAATATTGTTTATGAGACCATTTTCAAGTAATTTAATGGTAAAGACACAACGATGCAAGAACACATACTCAAAGACCAAACAGAAAAACATTTTAAATAAACAAAAACAACAAATAAAACAACTTTTTAGAAGGACAAAATTGTCCTTCAAAAATTGGCAACCAAAACACCAAACTGAAGATTTTTATCATCCAGCTTTCGGTAGAAAAAGAGCAACAATAACTTGTGCAAATGGAAATTATCGAGTTCATTTTAAGTTATTAATTGATTAATTGAAGAATTGCTTATTGCAACAGCCCTGCTGTGTGTTCATGCCCACTTACCGCCATCGTCCTCGTCGAAGGAGTTCATACAGGGGAAGTAGATGGCGAGGGCCTCAAAGGACGCCGAGAGGCTGATGCGGCTCTGCGATCTCTCCATGTATAGGCCCGCCGTCGGGCCCGGGTCGGCCGGCTTGGCCAAGCGCGGCTGGGCATTCTTCACGCGGAGTACGGCTCGCGGCGTCTTGGACGGCTGTCAGCTGCCTCCACGGCAGATCCGCTTCACCCCGAAAAGAAGAGTCGGAACAACGACGCCAACACCGACTTAAATCGGTGCAGATTTAGCTGCAGCAAAAGTTACGGAGGAGGAAAGGCTTGAATACTTTTAAAGAAGCAAGTTCCACAGGTGCAAAACATCCTAGAAAAAAGAAAGTAGTGTAGCGAGATACGAATGCTTTCTTTCTTAGTGTTCATGCAGTTTTTGTTGGAGAAGAACATCTGCCAGTCATTGCGAGTCTCCCTGGTTTCGTTCTTCAGTAGGTTCTTGCATACATCCTGCTCTTTTACCCTCTGTGGTCTTCAGAAATCATTTCCTGTTGGATTTACTGGAGTCACTTGGTGGCTCTTACCTGCATCTTTGCACGATTGGACTTGATGTTGCTCTTCTCGATTCACAGCTTACCTCTGAACTAACATCCTCCATTTATTTTGCACATCCAGATGACTTGTGATCTTTGGTTTCTGCAAAAGGATGAACAACGGGGTGGTAAAGGTGACGTTCACGCCCTGCATGAACCGTCTTGCTTTCCCAAATGAATCAAACACCTCTCTTCTCGGTGCCTGGCAGTGCTGGTTCCTCCTGCTTTGGGCAGAGTCAGTGCTTTTCTTTCATTCAGAAAAATTGTCTTCCCAAATCTGCCAGCTTCGTCTCAGATCAGGTGGGCCACCATCAGTTTCAGCAACAGTTGCACCTAAAGAGCAATCTGTTGCTCCGGTCTGCCTTTGGAACTGTTTCTCGTTGGATGCATCTGTTGATGTTGGAAATGTTCAGAAGCACGTTTGTTTCCAGGCTTCTCCGTTGCTCCTGTGTGGCTCCGTTGCCGTGCCGATGCTCCTCTGTCTGCTCCAAAGGCAGGGAAGGACAGAGAGAACGGTGGAAGAGAAAGAGAGGAAGAGGCTGCGCTACGGAAAGGCGAGACTCTGAGCGGACTCATTCACTGGTGAGCAGCAGAGACAGAGAGGGAGGGAGGATGGAGGAGAGAGAGTTAGCAGACTGCTGCTGGCAGCTGGACCAATCAAATCGTGGATGAGGGAACATAGGTGTGGCTAGGAGGATATCAAGGCGGTGAAGGGCAGTGCAAGTTTACAGTGTCTCTCTGCTGCCTCCTTTAACTGATCAAACACTTTTTTCAGCAAAGATATTTAAAACATGAATTACAACACAGATACAAGGAGCACAAAAGCAGCAACACAACCTCCTGACTCAGGATGTAGAGACAGTGGAAAGGGACAGGAAGAAACCTTCAATCAGCTGTAAGGGGCAGAGAGGACAAAAGACAGAAGCACTGGGGCAGATTTCCTCCACCGATATACGGAAACAAAAAGAATGCCCTGCGCTGTAATCCACTTCCTGGTTTTGCACTGGCACCCGGTCCATTTGGAGTTCACACATACATTCAAACCAAACCAGAACTCATTTTAATCGAACTGAGACCAGAGTTTGATTAGCATTCACACCAAACGAACCAGACTTTCTAGACAAATGAACTGGAGTTTGATTAAAGCAGGTTGAACAGATCTGAATGTAGTTGACCTTTCTGTCAAAACCTTCGATCTCAACCAGGAGAACCACTTCTGTTAAAATGAAATATCCAGAGTGATCAAAGTTACTGGATCAGTAATACAATGGCAACAATAACTGCAAATAATTCATTAAAGTATTCATGAAAGATGAAAATATCAGCCTCCCATTCTGCTTTTAGAAACTGTTAACCACCAGTAAACCTGCAGTCTGAAAGAGAAATGCCCTGTTGGGAACATGTGGAATAATTACTTTGCTAATATGAAATATAATTCAATTAGAGGATTTTTAAGTGGGGAAAATAGAAGATAGACATCTGTTTAAATAAATCCACACAGTCTAAAGACAGGACTCAAATTACAGCTGAACAAGAGCTTGCTTCTGCAGTCATGGGGTAAAAACCCTTAACCCTCTACTGTATGAGAAGACATTAAAACTAGCTCATAGATTTAGGAAAGAAACAATAATAACACAACATTAGTTGGGATGTTTTAGACATCTGCCATGCAAGATATTAAATCAGCAAGTTGCTCCCCATCAGGCTGTTCTGGGGTTTATTTTCTAGGACACAGATAATTTAGAAACTGTGGACTGACTTGTCTCAAGAAAAGTTGGCAAAATGTCTTTTTGTTAAAAACATAAAAGCGGTTCTTTAAGTCTCCCAGTTTGACAACAAACCTTCTTCATGCACATCTGTTACCTGATGGTTCCAAAGGCTCTGTCTCTGTTGAAATCCTGATTTCTGTTTTATTAACATTTTATCTGCAGACACGTTTATTACTTTTTGCGTGTCCCTTTCCCGTAATCTCTTCTCCTTCAGGAGTTTCTTTCTTTCCTCGTTTCTCACTCTTGGCCTGCAGTTGCACTTTCTGCCTGTTCCTCCTGCTTTCTGTGCAGCAGAAAGACAAAGGAGGAAGGAAAGAGCCTGTGTAATCAACATCGCTTCGCAGGGCTCCATTCATCTCTCTGCTTCCACAGATAGAAGCCATAGGCGACACATGCACACACACAAACACTGGGACAAATAAACACATGCTGCACTGACTGAGACAAATGAGCAACTTCACACAACAGCACAGAGGAAATGTGGTGACTCATGTATTTTTCTCACATGTAATTATACACACACACACCTGCACACACACACACAGAGAAACATAAGAAATATACAAGCAAAAGTTGGCAGAAATTACCAAGTTTTTATATGTAAGCCACCAAAGTTTATTCCACAATGTCAGTCAGACTAATGGCTGGTCAGAGAACAGCGAGCTGCTAATATATCATGTTGCTTTTATGAAAATGTCACAAGTGGAGATGCTGAAGTCAGCAGCTCCAACAAACCTGAGTGAAATAATGTGTGAAACACAGAATCTTCACTTCTTAAAAACTCACCGGAAAACATTTTGGTGAATTTTGAGTTTAGCATCATCTTGTCAGAGCAAAATGATTCCCAAGTGGAAACATCTTTTAAAGTAGAGCAGGTCAAACGAAACAGAGAAACAGGGTTCTGCATTCAGCTCAGGACAGAAGACAAGACCATCAGAAACTGTATTTTAATGTTTTAACAAATGAAGCAAAGTGTGCACAGATCACTAGGTATGTTTTTAATCATCTATTTCTGTCCAGCAGAAAAGGAGATGAAGTGATCGTTTTGTGGTTTCTGACTTGTGAAAGATGATATTTAAATAAAGTTTATTTACTTACTTCCTCTGAGTTTCTAGGAACTTCTAATTGACTTTATCAATATAATGTGACACAGAGGATGTTTTTTTTACCTTGACTAAATTAAAGGTTGGTTTTTCCAAATTATTCAATGTGAGATTCTGAGAGTGCAGTAAAAGGTCAATCTATTTTAACACTTTCTCCACCTTTAGTTTTGGTGGTAACAGAATTATCCCCACATGTTAAAACTAATGCAGATACTGCCTTTGGTAACAAACTGAACTGAGAAATAAAAAGTGATCTTTCCAGTCCTGTTCATCAGTAATCCTGCTTTGTCTGATCATCTGACTTTATTTTGGATTTGGTCTAAGCTGTTGACGCACAATGCTCCACTGCTGAGGCATCTTGCATAATTTATCACATGTCCAAATGGCAGCGCCAGATAAATAACCAGTTGTTTATTTTGCTATATTTTACTGGTCATTTTTGCTCACGGCCTGTTTGTCATGCTGGTGTTTTCTCAGGGCTTTTAACAGAGTCTTTACGCTGTGACGACTCCGTCTCTGTTTACCTCTGAGCTGCGCCCAGTGAAGTGGACTGGTATTGTGTCGACAAGCACTCGACTGCTGGCTGTGAGCATGCTGTCCAAGCACGCCTTATCACAGGAGCGTTGACCTTTTGCTACACCTGCCGCACCGTCTGTCTTTGGCTTTTTACGTCATCAGCCAACAGTCTTCCTCTCTGCTTTTTCCCTCCATCTGTTTCTCTGTGAGACGTCGTCTTTCCTTTGAGTTTTGTTTATGTGTCTGTATAAATGTAAAGCAGATTTAACCTCACTCCACTTTGCTGACTTGTTTCCCAGTGATTATTTGAAATGATGGTTGTTTTACTACTAATTTCATCCACATTATTTTCCATTTGATGTGTTGTTAGTGCTGTTCCAGTAAGAAGGTCCTGGGTTTGAATCACAGCCTGGGGTCTTTCTGCATGGAGTTTCTCCGGGTTTTCTTCCACAGTCCAAAAATGTAACTGTTAGGTAAATTGTTCTCTCTAACTGTTGCTGGTGAAGGTTGTATAAAGACCAACTCTTCCCTTTTGTTGTTTATGGAGAAGAAATCTGTGAAAGGGGCAGCATCATGAGTTTTCCAGGCACAAAGTGCCATTTTATAGCATAATCAAGCAACTATGTTACCTTCAGTTGTTAAAATGCTGTATATATCAAATATGACTGAAAAGAAATTTGACTTTGTAATTTATCACCTTGAAATTGGGCCTCTGTCTCTTTAAAACTCCTGCTCTTTCTGAAACTCCGCCTTCAGGAAGTCTTCACAACATGGCTCCTCTATTAACCCTTTAATAACGTTTTTACCAGCGTTCCGCAGAGAAGCAGCTCCTATAATGAGCTCAGCAGTTCCACCAGGTGCTAATTGCTGCTGGCTAGTCTGAAGGAGCTAATCTGCGAGGCAGTAGCTTGGAAACTGAGGAGGAGCTGCGCCTGGAAGGCGGGGCTAGGTCCACCCAGGCGTTTTACACAGCTGAATGGTTGCCGTGGAGATTAAAGAATTTCTCAAACATGCATGAAAGAATCAAAGCAACAGTCCAGGTATGTTTTTAACAATATAGAATGATGGAAATCTCAAAAAAGTCAACTTTACATAATACTGCCCCTTTAAGACAATGTGATTAAATTTATCTTTTTGCTTTTGCAAAAGGTTTAGAAATCAAATCAAAATCTTAAATACAGCACTAATCCTCAGTAGCATATGCTTAATATTTGCATTTATGTGTTTTTAACCGTCTTTTCCACCGATGCTCTGAATGTTTCCCATAAAGTGAATCTGGCCCATAAAGACATTTCAGACACAATAATCTGGCTAAAACACAGAGCTAAGCCCTTCCAAACCCTGACCTTAACAGTGTGATCAGTATGTGATATAAAGGTCACATCCAGCCTGTGTTTGGGTGTCGACTCGAACCAAACCAACGTGTTGCCACGGCAACTGCAAGTACCAGCCTACGCGTCAGGATCAGATGACACTGATGTGAGATGACAAGATCACCCTGAGAGAGAAAGAGGGACAACAATTAAGAAACAGAGAATTTCTTTTTTATGAGGTTAAAAAAAAAAAAAGAAAAATATGGACGTGGCAGATAGATTGAAATATAGCAGGGAGGGGTTTTTTTCCAGTTCTACGTTGATTAATTTTAAAATCCCTCCAACTCTGCTTTCATACATTCAGCCATGTAGATCAGAGATTATGCAACTGAATGTGTGTTATTCCATCATAATCCTTCATTTGGTGTTATAACTGAAACTTTCAAAGCTGTATAAAGTACACTTATTCTCTATTTTTTTTTTTCTTTCTGTGAGTTAATCCGTTTCCAAAAAGTTAGGATTCTTCATAAAACACCAACAGAAAATACATAAATAAATAAACCCACTTTGTATTGGATTGCATTAAAATCAGTTTATAGAAGCCAGAGAGGAAATGTTTGGTATCAGTAAGATGAGATCATGCAGAATAAAAAGAACCTCATGTGAATGTAGATTTTGAATTTTAAGCTGAAGCTGATTGTAAAACATAAATGACATAATTTATGAAAATCCAGACTGATGTATTTAAGCGATTAAAGTCCTGGCTGGTATCGGTTGTGTTCTAGACTTTTTGATTTCTGTGAGGCAAATCTGTAAAAAAAAAAAAAAAAAAGGTGGGATAAGACAGTCACAAGAATATATTTATATGTTTGTATGGTGAATGACATTCTCATTAAAAGATTTAAATCCAAGCTAATTTCACATTTGTTTAATAAATTCAGATATCAAATTTTCTGTTGCATTTATTTCTCAGTCTGCTCGTTCTCAGTGGACGTTGTTGAGCATTTCCAGCAGTTTTTTTCTTCTCAGAAACCATCTTTAGATCCATTCCTTGCTGGTCCACTTGATGGACTTCTTCCTGTCTTTGGTTTTCATTCACATAGAAACCATAAACCTGATCACGATTCTGCCCATATGACCCTGAAATTTAGTAAATGTGAAAACCGAAGTAGCGAGAAACATGGAGCAGGTGAGCTGGGGGATTCTTTGAGCTAAAACCGAGCATTCACAGGATTCCAGATCAAACATTTTTCTGTGGCTGTCTGAAAAAGACCGAACGCTTTCCCATTAAATGATTGCTGAGGCTTTTCAGATTATGCTTATGTCACACAAACTTGCGTGCTCACGTCAGTCTGCCGGTCCTGCTGTGTCTCTGGGGTCTGTCCAGAACAGACAGAAGGCCGGTCAGCGTGGACTCATACATGTGTGTCTTTGTGTGTGTTTATATTAGACCAGCAACCAAAAAAGGCTGAAGTTTTTTTTTTCTGCTCTTCTGTCTGTGTTGATGTGTGTTTGTGTGGCCATGTGGAGACGTAGTGAGATATTGCAGATAAAGATGTTATATAATCGTGTCATGATGGATCACCAGGTAGCCCTGGTGCTCTGTGTGTGTGTGTGTGTGTGTGGGGCAAATAGATTTGTGCACACAATAAAGACCCCAATGACAGGAAGGACTCTATATTATCTATGATTCTATTATAAATGTTTCTGCAGTTTATGGCTGCAGTGTGACACATTTTAGTGAAATATTTTCCTTCAGTCTCAGTGAACTGAAGCTTGTTGTCAACCATCTTTTTTAATTTGATGTACAATTGTACAATAGGAGTCAAATTTAAGCTCCCTGACAGAGAATCTGATTGATGCGCAGGAACCACACAATACAAACGTCTTGGTCAGACGGTCAGGGATGAATTTAATCGAAGCTGAAGGACAATAAGAACCATCTCTGTGCACATCTTCATAAAAATGTTGTTACTCTTTTCTGCAGTTTAGCAAAAAGAAAAATGTAAATCTTTGGTCCCTAAATAGAGACCTGCAGAAACATAAAATCTTACCAAGTATTTTGGGGATAATTTCTAGAGCAAATATATTGTCAGCAACAAATATGAGCTTGTTTTAAGTCAATAATTCCTTAATATTGATGACAAAATTATTGTTCGTTTGTCAGATTATTTCATTTACAACGTGGGAAAGTTGTCTTGTGTAAGACAAATAGTATTTTTTCATTAATATTAAGACATTATTGAATTAAAACAAGCTCATATATCTTGTCGAAAAATTAATTGTAAGCAAATTTTGTCTTATTTTAAATGAACTAAGATATTTGTTCAATCACAGCCTAAAATAAAGTAGTATTCAATAAAATAGAAAATATATTTAATTAGACTGTGTCAGAATAAAATCACATTTTAAAGACGCCTTTAAGTGGATATTAATCATATTTTTTACTCATCAGTACAACTTTCTGTATTAAAAATGTTTCTATAGGCATGGTTTAATGTTCTAATCTTCTGAAAAATTTACTGTTTGGTTTTAATTAAACAGAAAATCATCCTAATTCACAGAAATAAAGAATTGAAAGCATTATTCTGTTCACAGTCACTGAAGTAAATCAACTCAATCACATTCAAATTTACTGACTAACCAAAGCTCTGACATTATGATTATACCAGCTTTAGGAGACACATCATCCTTATCCTGTTCTCTGTGCAAAGTTCACACATTTCACTGCAAAGCAAACTTCATTAAAGAAAAATATCCAGGTATTTTTTGTACTGTCTCCACTGAATTACAGGCTTCACGTATTCATGCGAGTACATTCTTATATTTTTGTATAAACACTGAAAGCAGCGACATCACCATACAGGGAGTATTATATAACCACAGCGTACACAGAGCGAGAAATAGGAACAAAGCAGACAGAAACCAGGGAGAGATGCAGAGAAGCCATAAATCGTGTTATCTTTGTGTGTTTGTGTCTGATGGATTGTTAAACAACGGGAGGAGATTGGCTGTGCACCAACATCTGGTGTGTGTGTGTGTGGGGGGGGGGGGTGGAGGCATGCAGATGTAAAGGTGACATTGATTAGTCTTTGAGGATGAGCTGTTCCTACTGTTCCTCCTCTCTAACCTTTAACTTCCTGTTCTCAAGGTTAAATGTGTCAATATTTCCTTTTTCTGTCCGTTTCCAGTTTTGCTCGTCTCAAACTCTCTCTCTCTCTTCTCCTCTCATCACCTGTTTTCTGTCTTTCATTTCTCCCGTCTTTCATTGTCTCTTCTCATCATGCCAAAGGGGATTTGTTCAGTTTCTCTAAAACACGAGATGAGCCATTTTATTGAAGTTGTTGCAGAGTGAATCAGTTGTTTTTCAGTCAGGAGAGAAGAAAGCCGCTTTGGTTAACGGGAAAAAGAAGAGATTTGATTTCATTTTTTATGTGTTTGTGTTGTCTTGGTTTTGGAGATCAACATGTTTCTAATGGATGGTGTTAACATTTAAAACAAGCCCTCCTACACATTCCTTTTCTGAACTTGTAAAATGCTGACATTTTTCAATAACCGTCACTTTCAATGTGTGAGCAAATTACTGTAACTCTACAGCCATTTACTGCGTAACTGACAAAAGAAACTTCAGAAAAATGTTAATCATAAAGTAATCTGGATCACAAAAGTAGTTTGCAGGTTTTGTGCATTCACAGCCTGCACATCATTGTGGAGGTAAACAGGACTTTTACTCTGAAATTTGAGCCTTTATTGTGAAAACGGTTTCTTCTTAACCTCCAGCTAAGTGGAGAAGGAGAGGATTGTGTTTACACCTGGATCTCCACCACTTCTGCTGCCACGGGGAAACAGGCTGAACACATCCTCTCCTCAGCTCTTGTTACTTGGTTCCATCGTTTTATTGGGTGAGAACTCATGGATAATATTCTCTAACCAACCAACGTTTCCCAGCAAACGTGCAGCAATCTCTGTTTTGTTTTGTTTTTATTAGCAGCACACGCTTTTCTAGCCAATCCAGACCAAGTTAGGTCTGAGGTGAAATGCTCACGGATGTAAGGTAACTTTGTTCCTTCTTCAAAGACAAAAAGAAACAAACTGCAGAGACAAAGGTTGCTATAACTTTTCCGTCTAGGAGAAAGAGGATTTTAAATCAATAATCAAACATCATCTCTACAACAAAGACAAAGAGATTATAGCTGAAAAAGTTTTGAATGTGGCAAAAACTAAAATGATTGTTTCTGAATCAAAAACAGAGTAGTTGATGTTCCTGTTGAACGTAATTCCAAACTTGAAAACTTTAAAAAAGAAATGTAATTTTAATTATATAATGTTTTTGCCTGAGACTGCTGCGGGACAACCAGCTGCACCGCGGCGAGTCATTTGTTCTTCAATCAGGAGAGAAGAAGACAAGTTTGGTTAAGAGATTTGATTTCTACAAAATATGTGTGTTTTGCTTTGTTATGTAATGTTTTATGATTGACTGTTATGAATATTTTGATTAGTGGCAACAGTTGAGTTTGGATGGGACATTTCATGTCAAACAGAGAAATGAACATTTCTTTTCTCCTGAATCTGAACTAAACCGCGAGAGATTAAGGTTGAGGATCAATTTGTTGTTACAGGAGCAACAGACAGACCACTGGCACAATAAGATACTAATAGAATAGAATTCAACTTTATTGTCATTGCACTGTCACAAGTACAAGCAACGAAATGCGATTTGCATCTATCCAGA
>CAEFZY010020506.1:0-40952 GCA_903066815.1 Brachyrhaphis roseni | reverse complement strand
CCGTGAGAGGGCGAGAAACGTCATTTCGATTCCCTTGTATGTCTGGACATGTAAGAGGAATTGACAATAAAGTTGAAAGTTGAAGTTGATCTAGACGAGGATGCCTTTTGTGTTTTCAAACAGACACTTTTTTTTCCAGCTGTGGTAAGCATTTTATTGAGCCACCAACCAATGGAAATATCTTAGCATGAAAGAAATCTGATGAGTGGAGTCCATGTGGTTGTGAGGGCAGAATCCAGGCAAACAAGGAAGCTCTGGTCGTCGATGGCCACATCAGACCTCACATGAATCATTCCAACAGAGGCTCAAGGGGGCGTCTGGATGGTCTGCATGTGTGTCTGTGGGTGTGGGAGAAAAGATCTGTAAGGCTTGTTTTGATGTAGAAAACGTTGTGATCTGAAGGAAAATCTAATGGGAACTTCTTTTTTTTATCCCTGACAGTGACTTACTCTAAAAATGGATAAAGTTTTTGTAAGCATTGCTTTCAAAACACAAACTCTAAAGAACAAAAGTCATAACTTTCAAGAAGCAAATGCAAACCAGCTGTCCGTCTGTGTCAGAGATCCTTTCTTTCTCATTGATATCATTTGTGGTAACAATTTCTAAATAGAGGGATGTTCCTATAAATAGATTATTGTAATACACAATTTTACAATAAATTTCCACAATATTTTTTATTTTTCTTGCAGTTTTGTCAGTGTAAATGCACTTAAGCATATCAGTTTTTAAAGTGTTTTCTCAAATCACATTTACAAAATTTCCAGAAAATTTAGACTACACTAAGAAAACTGTAGAATGTACAATTCTTATTTTTCATACGATTTCCCCATTATCTAAATAAATAAAACAAACTAAACAAGTTGGATCAAATTTATAGTTGTTGGATTACACTTTTGAATCTCTTTGCATTCCTTATTCTGCCATGTTGATCTCATTCTCAAAGGCTGATCGTGTATTATAAAATCAGCCACAGCTGCTCTTTAGGTTTTTCAGTGAACTGGTCAGACCTAATAGGCATATCTGGATTTGATAAAATGAGGCTACATTTTCTGATAGTTGGTCTCTCATTAAATCGAAAAGATTTCCTTTTCTATTACATCAAGGTTTTACTGGTTAAACAGTTGTGACAGGCCTTGAAACTATGCAAAACACATATGAATAAAAGGTCACAGACACTCATTGTCTCCATCTGACTGTCTCAGATCGGTTTTTACTCATGAGACAACATGGTTACTTCTTGTTGCCATATTTATTACCACAGTTAGTTGACAACATCATATGATGACTCATGAAATAAACAAACTTCATGTGTTTGTGGAAAAAAAACTAAAAAGTTTTCTTTTTGAAGTAAATAAGTCATCTTCATCTAGCTGCAGACTCAGTGATGTCTGCTTAAATACCAGAGTTTTTCAAATTACATTAAAGACCACAGACAACAAAGATTTATATTCTTTAAAAATAACATATGACTAGGAGGCAATACCAGCTATGATCAGGAGAAAGAGGCAGCTTTTCTGTTTTCAGTTATGTTTGGCATGTATTGAAAAGAATAAACAAAAAACACATTCAGATGGTGTCACATAGTTTCTGGTGAAAGTTAATGGGTAGATTTTAGACAACCACACATCAGAAGGTCAGACATGTTCTTTTTTTATTGTATCCATATCTCTTTTTTATTAAATAATACTATTTGATTTCCTATTTGGAATATAAAAATCTATTAACGCAAACTTCAAATCTCCAATATTTCCTGACATGCTTATAGTTGTTTTATTTCACGAGGATACATTTTTGAAAAGCTTTCAAAGTAAAGAAAAAAAACAACAACTCAATTTTAGTCTCTAATCAGTTGATGAACCATTTTGAGAAAATTATGACCTCACAGCAGTTTCAGTCAGCAGCTTTTTTGATTGCATCAGTCAGTAGTAGTTTCTGATATGGGCGACATGGGCAACCACCCACACTGAACCTAAGCATCTGAATGTCAATGGTCCTTAATGTAAAAAACCCCATTACTCACCCCCACATTAGAATCTGTGAAATCAGTTCTACACTCTTGCCTGAAACAAACAGGTGAGATCACAGGGTTTTTTTTCTGGACAAACAAAACAGCTTTTTAAAAGAAAAGTTTTGTTGAGATATGAAGAAATTTAAGGACCCACAGCAAATACGAAAACCTGGTAGACATTCCTCCAACAGCATTAACACTTTTGTTAGTTTTCACACAGAATCTTTCAGATAAGTGAGCAAAGATTCCAAACATTGTAATGATTAGCTTACAGTTTCATGTGAACACACCTATGAACTTCCTGGACTTTCTTAGAAAGATTTTTGCTTACTAATACCAATGAAATCTTTACGGCGTCTTCTCGACTATACCATGTGACAGGCAATTAAAACCTTGGCTTAATGGTGGCAGCGCGCTGTCAAAGGTTCCTCGTGCCTCCGTGAGTGACGTCAGGTTCTGACCTCAGCAGCGTTGCAGGCAGTGGGTCAGGGCCTTAGCAGCACATCCAACTCAGATTGACGTTAACGGAACGTGACAGTGCCGAGAGACTTTGAGCTCAGTGGAGCAGAGGATTAACATCAGACTGCTATGTTCGCAATGCCTCCAGCAGCTTGAGCTAATGCCGTCCCAATTACATACTACAAATTAATAGGAGGTTTTAAGTATGCAATCTGTTCAGCTTGGAAACATTATTAAAAGCATCCCAAATATTTGTCAGGTAGAAATCGTCTCAGAAATGAGATTTCAGGCCATCTCCAAAAGTTCTTCAAATTTAATCTGAGGTAAACAATCTGCACTGTAAATGTTTATAGTTGAAAGTTTTATTGAGTCTTTAAAACCTAGAGAGTAGATGATCAATGTTTTTACATCTATAGGCCATTTTGAACTTCAGGGATTTTTTTTGTGTCGATTAGACCTAGAGGAGATTTATGTTTCACTTTTTATTTGTACAAATTCAGCACCACAGGAACTGTGGCTAATTATTGCACAAAGAATACGTGTTTTTTAATCCGTTAGTTTTTCAGGAAGCTGTACTGTATCTAGGTTACAAAATGCCCTCGATGATGATGGAAGCTTGCCTTGAACCCTTTCTTTAACACATCACAAAAATAGACACCAAATGTACAAAGTCATGTACATAATCCAGTATAAATCCATGTATTCTTTGCAGCTTTCAGTGGTTTTTTAGAACAATCTTTGCAGCTATTTCAAAATTAATATGCTAAATAACTTTCATATCCCACAAATACAACTTTAATAATAATAATAATAATAATAATAATAATAATAATAATAAAACAGATAGTGGATAAAGCTGTTTTTAAATAATATTAAACCACAACATAATGCACACTTTAGGATTAAAAAGAAACTCAAATACATGAGTATATTCAAAGAGAAAGTAACATGAACGTCACATGATAAGAATTATGTTCCTATTAAAAAACAATAGTTATATCACGCTGTAATGAGGAACTAACCCATATTACCATGAGGACTTTCATATCCATAATGCATTTTATTAATGACTGCCTCTGTGGTCACTTTATACTCATAGCAGGTCCAGAATTATAATAATTGTGTAATTTTGAAGCAGACTTTCTTTGAAGTTTCTGTTACACCCAATTTTCCCTTAAAAACCGCTGAAGACTCACACCAAATGTACAGGCTGTGTCCTTTAGTGATTGTTTTTCAGAGTTAACATCACACCAACCACTGCGGTTGCTCAGTGCAGTCAAAACATGGTTGCTCTTGGTGCCAGTAGGGAAAAAAAATAGATTTCCTACTGCATGGCATTGGAATGAAATATAATTGCATCCAGTTAGTCTTAAGCACTGGATGAAAGAAAAAGATTTACCCTAAAAATATTGTGACCAAATGACTGTTCACAATAGTATTTACACAGCAGAAGCACTTTGTGAAGTGTCTCTTTGTAAGAGTACATAAAATGGGTTGAGGAAGCTTTTTCTGTGGTTTTGCTATTGCATAAGGACGTTTTTTTCCTGCAGGTAATTTTATCTACGGTTGATATTTGTGAAAACGTTTTGGCGCCACTTTAGTGATAAGAATGTGGATGAAATATTTGGTGATGACCTAGTAAGAATGCACTATCTGCCTCCAATGCCTTTCTAAAGTCACACTTATTTCCTCTGCACTTTTCACATGATCATTTTTGTATTTTTTTTTAACACCTATTTTAAATTGCATTTTTTTTTCCTACTCTCAGCAACAATAACAGGATGTATGTCCCTCTTTCTATTAAAACTCTTGCTTTCCTTAGCAAAGGTTAATGAAAGGAAAGGTTATTTCCAAGTCTGCTTTGGAGCAGAAGTCCCTTGTTGTGCGTGACTTTATTCAATATGAAACCAAATTAAGAGGATCTAAATTTATCTGCACCCTTTTTAAAATTGTGACTGTCAGTTTTTCAAAGGGCATATATGTATCATCCATTTGTGCTTGTGGGCCAAATATATGCCACTCTGGAACAGTGGTCACAGGCCATAAAAAAAATCACACCTAGGGCAACAAATGGTCCGCGGGCCACACTTTGGACACTCTTGCAGTAACATCTTGACACCCCAAGATTGCCCCATGTTTACGTGTGCCCATCTTCCACATAAATTACGACCAGTTTCATGTTTCACTGTGAAACTAATGCAATCTGGGCGACATGTATTGTTAATTTTCTGCCACATACATACTCACACAACATTTTGAATCAAACAAACAAAAAAAAACTTATGAGAGCAAGTGTTTATTTAACAACTAGCAAATGTAGAGGAAACTATCTCTTTAGCTACTGAACAGTAGCCTTCTATTAGCATAATAAGGTCTGCGGTCTATTAACATTACTTTTCCAGGTGTAGCCTGTGGAGCTTGCGAAAGCTAACGTGGTAGAGTAACAATGTAATGGAAAAGTAATACAGACTAAACCCCACCAAAACTTAGGCTAGCATACCAAGCAGCACTTCATCAATAGAGCTCATTTATTATGAATGAATCCTGTGGTTTCTCACTCAGCTGCAACTGAAAATACAGGGAGTGAAAATATCACAGCAGATCACGCGAGCTGTTTTTTCCAGCCTTTGTCCTGCGTGTTAAAGATAACTTTGGTTGCTAAACGTTGGTTATGGTTAAGTGACTGTTATACTGTGCTGTGTTTACAACTCACTCACAGACATGTTATCTTACCTGTCAAAATACCAATAATGTGATAAGAGCTGAGCGAAATGTGCACATACTCTACATAGTTTAAAGTTTGTTTTAGACTGACTGTGTTTGGTTTTTCTCAACTGGTGTGGCAGCAGAGCTATTTCCAAAGGGATAGTAACATTCACAGCTTTTAGAATAAACTTAAAGTGTTCCCCAGTGAAATTTCTAAGGATAATATGAGTGCTGGAACTTCTCTCAGTGAAAGAGAGCTGTTAAAGTAGTTCTACCTTTATATCTAAGGTAGACCTGTTAACTCTCGGATTCACTGCTGCAGTTAATTACTAGACTGGCTACAGTAAATGATATGGCTGACTTTGCTTTCCTGAATGACTCATTTGACAATTTATAGGTGTTTTTACTACTACTTTAAAGGTGTTTCATCTTAGATAATATACTGGCTTCTTCAGGAATGCACAAAAGGTAACAGATTCCAAAGAGAGAGAGAGAGAGAGAGAGAGAGAGAAAATGTCTGGAAGTAAAACGTAATTTAATTCCAGTTTTAAACCCAAGCAGGAAGAGGGATTCTTCATAAAATAAAATAAAAAAATACAGACAACCCTGAACATCCACTTCATGAAGCTATCATACATCAACATAGTGTCTTAAGTCAGAGGATTCTTCAGACCTGATGTAAAATAGACTGAATAAAGTCAGTACTTAATAAAGTGTAATTTGAACTGAATTGAATTGAATTGAATTAGATGAAATGAAATGAAAAAAAAACTGAAATGAAAAGAACTGAACTGTCCTGAACTGAACTGAACTGAATTGAATGGAGTTAAATTTAACTAAATTGAATTGAAGTAGATAACCTTATGTTCTATTTGCTGATGACAAGATGACAATAATAAAGTGCTCTTTAAATGAATAGAATGGAAATGAAAAGAACTGAACTAAACTAAGCTAAACTGAACAGAACAGAACGGAATTAATTTGAATTTAGCTAAACTGAATTGAACAGAACTCAGTTGAATTGAAGTAGATAACCTTTCTGGAACTGATTCTTAAAGTCTATTTTATAGTCTGTTTTAAAAGATGAAGATTAATATTGAAGAACTGCGTAAAACAATAAGATGACTTATCTGTGAATGAGCAACGGGGGGAAAAAGGGAACTGGTACAACAAAACTGCTGCTCCATGATCACCACCGAGGGACTTTCTGTGTCAGGGCACTTGTGGCTGCACACTGTTTCCCTTTACACAGAGGCCAATCGAGGACAAACCTTGTTTGTGCGCGCTTGTGTGTGTATGTCTTTGTATTTAATACCTTGCAGGGACCATTTTCCTAACACATATTACATTGTGGGGAACGACTGCTCCTTGTGGGGACCAAAGCCTTGCGCTCACTAGGTGAAACTATCTTAAGGGTTAATTGAGTTTTGGTTATGTTTAGAGTTACTTATAAACAGGTAATGGTTAGGTTTAGGGTGAGGCTGTAGAAATTAATGGAAAGTCCCTACAAAGATAGAGAAACAAACATATGTGTGTAGGTGTGCAGAGTGGGTCACTATGTGTCGCTCTGTTCCTGTTTTTATGGGAAGCTGTAAAAAAAAAAGGGAAAAAAAACATTCATCCACAAAATGGCACAAAGTGTGACATAATGGCGGATTTAGTGTGCAGAGAGGAGTCTGCTACTGAATGAAATCTAAGCTGGATTCATATGACTGGTAAATTAAAACCATATGAAAAAGTTCCAGCAGAACAAACAGTTTGTAGAAGAAACAGAATTAGCGAGAAAGAAGGTGACACCGGTCCAGTGGGATCCAACTGCAGCCCATCTGAAACTAATACACTTAAAAGCCAGTGTCTCATACACGTGTGATGCTTGAACTCTTTTTTTTTTTTCGTCTCCATCATCAGTGAAGACAGCAGCATTGGTAGTGACAGCGTCTCCCTGCACGTGTAAATATATTTTTTCACTGATGCCGTTTTTGGAGGCTGAACATAAAACCTCCTTTCTTTATCAGTCATTCATGCCTGTGTGGGTTCTTTCTGTATTTAGGCCGCTACTTTTGCCAATATTATTGTATTATATAATCAGGGTAATTTCTTTGCTTGCAATTAAAAGAAAGTGGATATTTCTTATGGCACATGTTATTTTTTTTTTCTTTCCTCCCACCTATCCCCCATTACCAGAAATAATCCCTGGACAGGGGGAATGTTTTGGAAAAGTGCTATTTCACTGACGACTAACGGCGTGCGCTGCTCCAGAGGTATGTGGAAAATGGTTTATCTCAGGATGCTGGCGGTGAGTGTGCCCAGCAGTAGGAAATTTCCCCCACTGTGTGCTTGGTGGTTTTTGCACAGTTTGTCCCAGTTTAAATCTCAGACTAATATATCCTCTGATGAATGATGTGGAAGCTAAAAAAAAAAAAAAGGATGGTGGGGGGGGTTTGCTCTGGCATTTGCTGTAAGATGGAAACTGTGAAATGTTTACACTGTATGATTATGACACTACCAGATGTTGAATGAAATATGATCATAATGAAGAGTTGTGAAAGTGTATGGCAAGAGGTAATCATTTAAAGCATTTACATAGTTAGAGGAAGGTGTTGGCAGCTCTTTAGTGATGCACAGCTCCTCCCAGAGTTTAAGCTTGAATCACATGTTAACTATGAACTTTTAATGGGATTTTTTTTTTTTTTTTTTTACCATTTACTTTTTGCGGTGAGGGAATTATTACACAACTTCAACAGCAGCATTAGATGCACACATTTGACTTTATTGTGAACTTCCTCTAATCCAGATGGGGCCAAACAGACTAGATAAATAACAGAATACACTCTACATCAGGGGTCCTCAAATCCAAACCTCAAGGATTGGTGTCCTGCAACCTCTAGACAAGTCCTGCTCCAACACAGCTGGATCAGATGGCTGAATTACCTCCTCGATATGATGTCAAGTTCTCCAGAGTCCTGCCAATCACCTGATTATTTGAGTCACGTGTATTGAGGCAAGAGGCAAGTCTCATAGTTGCTGGTCACTAGCCCTTGGAGACAGGATTTGAAGACCCCTGCTCTACATTCACCCAAACAAGTCTATTGTACAATAATCAGCCAAATTTAAGCGCATGGCATACATTTCGCAGGATATTTGACTTCCATTCTTTTTACATGCAGCATTTTAAATCCACTGTTTTCCTGGCACAAACCGCACGTTTAAGAGCAGTCCAAAATTTTTCAACAGGGTCTTTTCCAGGGCCTTTTTAGAAGTATCCATTCAAATAGAAGCACCAATTCTGTAAAAATTAGAGTGTCTAGCTGTTTATTTGACATTAAGCTCAAGAATTGATCTTGATTATTATATTCCATTTACGATTTATTTATAAAGCACTTTAAAACAACACAGTTGACTAAAGTTCAGCGCACCCCAACCTGGTGCATTACCACTGCATTGTACCTGCAGCATTGTACTCAGCACAATGCTGCCACCACCACTTGGCAATTGTTACACCGTATCAAGTTAAACCAGCAGTTCTGACAGTTTTGAATGTTTCTACCATCTCCTCCCAAATGCGGCGAGTCTTACAAAGAATCAAGCGCACCCGTCCAATATAGATTTGGCTGCTTTATCTTAGCAGCCAAATCTATAAGGTAACCCTGCTCACATGTGCTCACACAGCAATCTCTCTTCATACAAAGAATTTCAGCTCAAAGCTTCCAAAAGACGCCACCAGTAGGAAATGGACATTATTCAGTTTGCATGATTCAGGTTTGACATTTATTGATTGTTTGATGCAATGTTTCTCATATATTTAAATACATTTTAGCTTGTTTACCATTTATTCACTGTTAAGTTAAAAGTAAATTATTAAAAGCATGACTTAAGAGGCTAGTTAAATATTTAAAGTTAAAATGAGCTTATTGTTTTGATGTTTAATGTTTTTTTCATCTGTTTGCAGATTATCAACCCACTCTTGCTGGCTAGTCATAGACTGCTCCTGTTGCGCTGCTGATGAGATTCATCCAAAAATAAAAGGTGAATAAAGAAATGTCACTGAGTTGAGTTTTGTCTGTGTCTGGTTGCAGGAAAAAAGCCTTTTTAAGTTTTACCTAAAAGCTGAAGTGGTTTAAGAGTAAAAAAAAAAAAATTGACACACAGTTATAAGTCCCACCTTAAGTACTTGAAACATACTTGTTGTCACTGAGGTCAGAAGCTCAGTGGTTGTGCTGTCAGACACTTTTCTTCAGAAGGCATCTGGTTAATTCCTGCGTGCAGCTGGACTTTTCAGTAAAGCTGACAGGCGTCGATGGAGGAGATCTCATTTCTCGGTTGGCACCCTCTCAGTCCGTGCTGATGTCAAACTCATTACACTTTGCATAGTGGCACTTGTCTTCCAGCAATTTCCATTTTACGACCATCTTTAGTCTTTCTAGTTGATGGATTGTTCCTGAACGTTCCAACTAATTTCTTTTCATCTCACGGGGACAATTTTGGCCGAATGGTTGAAAATTGGGCACATTTGAGTATTCCAGCAGAGGAAGGCACTCAAAAACACAACAAAATATCCTAAGATACATTCTGCCAATTTTTGCATGCATTTGTAATAGAAATCCTGATCTTCTCTTTTATTTGAACTTACAAGAAATTTAACTAATTTAGGGCACTCTCCTGCGAGCATGGTTTTCATATTAATCAAATACCTTTTGCATTTACAAAGAAGTTCCTAGATTTTACACAAATGTTAAAATTCTACCAATCTAATAAGTAAATCTTGAGAGAACGAGGACATCTTAAAAAACATTTTTATTTTAAGTGAGCCAGTGTTCAGAGTTCGCTGAATATTGAGCAGTTTTATGACGCCCACAAAGTGCAGCCAGCCCAACCTCTGTGGCTGTTTTGATGTGGGTTTAGACGCGTCATTTCTCAATATTGCTTGCCCAGCAGTTTTTTTCTTTCTTTTAGATTTATTCACCGCTTTTATGGATAAGACTAACCTTGTTAGCAAAAAAACATGAACATCTGTGTTTTGCATGCAAGAGTGTGTGGATGAGGTCAAAAGGGAGGTCAGGCCAACCCTGACCAGAAGCTACTGAGCTTTGCAAAAATGCTATTTTTTATGCCCAGAAATGTAACTGAATTTCAATTGATTTTTTTTGTTTTTTTTCTGTGGTAGACAGGCTCAAAGTGGAGCATTGTTATGCCCCCTCTATGTGGTTTTATTCCAGGATGACCATTGTTTAGTATCACTTATCTTTGGTTCTATCCAGCGTCTCCAAAGAAAAGCATCCCCATACTCTGATCCTACACATGGGTATGGTCTGTCCAGTGTAATGTACACTATTAATTTTTAAGCTACACGTAGCATGTTAGCCAAAAATATGACCAATCAGAGTTGGTCATGTAATGTAAAAAACTCAAAATGTATGTTGAGTTTTTTTACATTATTTGTAGAAAATGTTAACTTTTTGCATCCTTTTAATGTACAACTTTGCATGAGCCTTACATAAAATAAAGGCTACCTTTGAAGAGCACATAAAATGCTAAAAAAAAAACATTTTTTTTTTTTTTATTAAGTTTGTATTTGTAACTTAAAGGTTCAAGGAATAATACTGCATGCCCTGTCGTTGATTTATTCTGATAAAGTTCAATCTTTAAGCAAAATTCCCATTTTCTGCTTGACAGATTTAAGTAAAACCAATTATGCCCAGTCAGTCTGTACTGAGAAGGTAATGTGTGTACAAATTCTTGGAAGCTAAGGATAAACGTGACAAATAAAGTCAAATAAAATATATGTTGCAGTATTTACTCATGTGTGGCCTGCAAAGCAGTGGCCTTGAGAGAGAGAGACACTGAAATGTTTCCAGCAAGAAAAACGGAAGAAGCTTTTGAACTGTGTGTAATAGAAAACAAAATGACAACATTTCTTTAGTTCTTTGGCTTCTCCTATTGCATTTATTTTAATTGATCAAGTCTCATTTAGACTAAAGGAAAAAAGTGTGTTAAAAAATAGTTCAAACGAAGGTGCACTGGAAGAATTGCTAGTGTTTTTCCAGTGATCTAAGGATAAATAAGGCTTTTGGATTGTAAATTTTAGAAATGAGAGGTTCTTGTTTCCAAAAGTAAATAACTCCAAGCAGCAAACTGCAGTGCCATTGCAGGCATGAAATGAACCACGAAGCCAAATGTGGAATAGATTATCCTCTACAAATAGGCTTCTTTCATGAAGGCAGAGCGCAAACAGAATTAGCCATATTAATGATTACATTTTAAAATTTTACTGCAGTGTGGAAAGATACATTATATGTTAGTTTTTGAGTGCAGGATTTGTGGAGGAAATGCTTTAATAGCACAATAAAATCTAACTCTTACTTGAGTTAGATTTGCCATGTTTTTGTAGAATAAACATGAGACAAGAAGAAACCTCTCCAACTGAGATACTTTGGATGAATTACGGTAATTGATCTAAAATGGTCTCATATGAGCCCAAAGTTAACTTGACAGCACCATCTAGTGGCCAAATGTGAGTGTATACAAAATTGAACGCGGTTAAACAGACAATAAGACTCCCAGAGAGCAGCCAAATGATAAATTTCATGCCCAAATGAAAAGATTTAAAAATAGGATGATAGTCTCTGTAGGATACAATCTGAGAGCAACTGGAAGCCAGAAATGATCAAAATCAGACACAAAACAAACACAAAAGGTTACAAAGTGATACTAAAAGACAGATGTAACATTTTTAAGTTATGCAACCTCAGTATGGGTAACGATTGATATTTTTTTGGCTACTGTTACGTGTAAAAGCTAAATATGAAAAAATACTTTATTAAAAATGTGGGTAATTTGCAAACTTTTGATTGATATTGTCAGATATTTGATATGGAGCATTGTTTCACTAGTAAAACGTAAACACTCTCCACAGGTGGCCCAGGTCCTTAGTGATGCAAGAGCCCACTTCAAAAGTAGTGAAGAACACTGGAAAGATCATACCGATCAGGCTTGCAAATTTCTGTAGAAGTGATGCATCAGTGGTATTCATTCGAAATAATAAAAAATATTGCATGTTCTCCTTGAATAGCCTCAACATTTCATCATTCCTTATGGTACAATTGCTTAAAATTGCACAGAACTAAAGGAAATCCTAAAAATAAGTCAATAGAAGGAAATTGCCAATACTCTTTGCTTCTTCTGCTTACTTAGTATAAACCTCTGAGCTACAGAAAACCTGACAGAATATATCAGCAAACCCCAAAAACATATATTTGAACATCCTTAGATAGATTAAATAAGTGTTTTTCTCCAAAGTGCCATCATTAGATCATTCATACTACATTCATGTAATTGTTGCAACACCTCCGTTGCAATCAAATGTATCTAATGTGGGTACAAACAAACAAAAAATAGGTGTTTTTAAAAATAGTTTGCAGAAAACATCCCATAAACATTTCAGTTAATTAAAAAATAAATAAATAAATAAAAAATCTTAACAGTTTTTTGTTTCGTCAGGATTTTTTATGTTGGCTGTCAGCCCTTTTTTCAACAACAGCTTATAGTCTGCCAAGTCATCTGAAAATTATTATAGCTATTATGAATTATCAATATTGTGCAATGTTTCATCAAAATTGGAAAACGGTGAGACACAACGTGAAGCTAAATTCCGACCAGAACCTCATTGAGCAGTGAGACATATGTATTAGGCCTAAATGAAAACATTTCAAAAGACAAAATTTCATATAGTTGGAATTTATTGTTTCCTGTAGCGATTATTTGAATTTCCGTGTGTAAGTTTGGCTTCGGGAAAGATTGGTGCAACGCCCGAGTAGTGGATACTTAAGAAAGGCAAAGGGAAAATAGGCTAATTGCCTCACAGAGAGTCGCGACACGCGAGACGCCAAAGTCCGCATGCGCGAATCCTCCATCTGTCTCCTCAGTGTCCAGGAGGTTGGAGGAAGATGATGCGGCTGAGCGGACCTCGTGCGTATCGCGCCACTCTTTAGACGTAGATATATATATTTTTTTCACTTGCCTTGTCTAGTTTCTTGCCAAAAACATATTTGCTGCTCAATGTGGAGGTGCGAGCGTAGCGACGCAGAAACTGATTAGGTATTGGTCAGAGGAGGAGAAGAAGAGGGGCGAAGTGAACGGGGTTGGGCATCAAATTTCACCGGATGTCATTATACACTGTTAATTATCAAGGACGTAAGTAGCTCCTAATGTTTGTGCGTTTATGTATTGTTTACAGTGTGTCTGTGATGTTGGGTATGTTTTTAATTTACAGTCTCAAACCTGTTGAGCTTAATTGTGTAAGGTTTTAATTTGAAATCATTTAAAGGAAATCATTTAAACCTATAATAGCATTTGTCTATTTCTGTTCTTATTTTTCTGTCTCTTATCTCTCAACACATTTCAGCCAACCACCTGTGATAAACATGAAGGAAAATACAGCAAGACACTTTAGCTTGCAAAGTAGTTTTAAACCATGACTGGCTGTGAATATGTGGGAACTCTAGTTATATTTTTTTTGTATTTTCCGGCACATGCATTTAGATATTCACCGATCAGACTCTGTGTTTCTCTGGGCATTTGTACTTAGGCCCTCATCTAAGCTCGTTGATCAATTGAATTTAAGCCTCTTGAGCGGCCAGAGCTGAAACCTGCTGACACATGCGCCCCAGTCTTTTTGTTACGCTTCACCCTCTATCTCTTATCTGGCCTGTGTCTGCCTGCTGGTTGAACTACATCCTGATGTGTTATCATGCAAAATCCCTCAAAGATTGTCCATCTCTGCAGATTATTTAATCCCTTCACCTATGTGTAGCACTGGACTGAAATACTCAGCTCTTTTCCTGAACACTCACATTGATAAAGTAGTTACTGTATACTTGGCTATTAATTATTTAGAGGACAGCTGATCTGACTCATTGGATTAATAATAGATTAATATAAAGACAAAAGCTCTCAACTCTGTGGCGGATAAGAGCTGTTTGTTATGTAAGGCACCCTAATTAGTCTCAGTGAGCCACACATCCAGAGTTGGCCAAAGCTTGTACAGGGCCCTTAACAGAATATGAGTCTGTGGGTGGGTCACCAAAACTCAGCTAAAAGCTCTTTTCAATCCTCCATATTTGAACATTTGTGCTTTACTCATTCTGCATAAATGTTAGGGTTTAGAACAGCCAAGTAAGTGGTTGCCTTCTCTTTGTAAATGGAGATTAGATTTTCCACTTTACTCATATAATAAAAATGTCTCCTGCAGTCCAAACACAGACAGGGGAACCAGAGGTCACAGACCAGCCCCAAATTGAGTATTCAATATGGGGCTGTGAAATGTAGTGAAAAAATAGTGTAAACTACCCAATTAATCAGTCAGAGATAGGAATCAACCATTTTCCTTTGATCCGCTCTGAAAGGCCAAATCAGGCTGGTGAAACATTGGAAAATCTGATTGTTTTGAATCCAAATTCATTACCTGTATGTGTTTAAGTTTCAATGTTCACCATTTATATAGCAGCAACCAACATGCAAAATTAGATGGAGCATGTCCTTGGGTGCACTTTTTTCAAATATAAATCTGATAAAGGTTAGTGATGTATGTTTTGAGGCTTAATAAAGAAAATCTTGTTCCTTAATTATTTGTCTAGTTTAAAACTAGGACCTCTATCAGAAAATCTTTTCTCATTTGTCTTTTATGTGTTATAGTTCCAGTGTTACACATACTATACAACCTCTAATTGTGAACATGCTACTTTAGGGTTTGAATGTGTGTCATGCAAGGAATTCTTGGACGTCTTAAATTGCTATGACTAGTTAGCACCAGAAGAGATAGCTTGTGTTGGTTTTCCTACATTTAGTTGAGATTCACCCAACTAGGATGTAAGCTCTTTCCTAGATCTGAGCTCCAGCTTCCCAGACCAATCAAATTCAACATGAAATCAGCACACAACACGCTATATGAAGTTAACTGAATGTTTGTTCCTTCTACGAGAAGTAATCCTGTGTTGAGGTATCTCGCTTGAAAGTATATTTTAACATGTTTAAATTGATTAGTTTTGATCAAAAAATGTTGAGATTCTAGAGCTCATAATGCAATACGGGCTCATAAGAGGATGGACATTAGCTACCAGCTCCATTTCTATGTTAGTAAACCTGACTTTTTTCTCTGTTAGTAAATCTGACTTTTGTGATATACTTCTGACTTCTAGGTCTATATGCAGTCATCCATTTAAAGTCTGTTTTGTCATAGATAAGAATTTTATACTGTCCCTAACAGGAGCAATAAAAACACAATGCGTTGTATCTTGCAGCTGTTTGCAAAACTAGTACCCACTCAAGCTAGTAGGGCGTAGCCCTGTGTCCCACTGATGTGCTGTGCATGACCTGTAATTAAATTTTTGTCTCTTTGCTGTCTTCTGTCTCCGCAGTTTAATCACAAGCAACGGTAGAGCCATGGAGGTTGTAACACATCTTGTGAATGACACAGTAGAGTTTTATAAATGGAGCCTTACTATAGCAGGTAAGATGGGTTCACTGATTCCTGATTCACTCTCACCAGCAGCGTGGCTTATGATGCACATGTAAAGATTTGAATGTTATGTAGTAATTGTTTACTTGAATTTGAAACTTATAAAAGTACATTGTTGTATTGCTTTCCCAGGCCTGAGCCTTAGAGTCGACATCGATGTGACATAGACAGGATGGATGTATGCTGCATTTTACTAAACTGCATTTTTGAATTTAGTTATACTGCTATATCCAGATAGAATAAGCAATGATAGTTCAAAGTTTTAAGTTCTTGTTTCTTTCACCAAGACAGTAAAGAAGGCATTGAAGTGGTCTCGTAAGACAAACAGAAACAACCATGTAAACTTTCAAATCTTTTGCGTTAAAATCATCTGCTGAAATGTGGAGGTGCACATTTCTCAAGACATAAAAGAGAAAGAAAATGTGTGGGAGATTCTTTGATATACATGATGGTTTTGAATCCAACAATAACAAGATCTTTCCCTTTTAAACACCAAATGGTGACTTTTATTAGATTTTTTTTAACTCAGAAAAGTGCTTTAAAGCACACTCTGCTGGTTAATGTGTTCATGAACTGAAAAAAGTAGGAATTCTTAGTTTTGATGCATTTAATGAAGAAAAAAATGTTTATATTTTTTTTATTTTTGACCTTGTAAATCAAGAGAAAATTTGTTGTCTTCTGTCTCTATGCTTGGTGATTGGTGTATTTCAAATTAAATGTTATTTACATGGTGTGAGTAACATTTCAACTGATTAATTCAAATGTTTAGGCATAAACTAACTAAACAACTGTAGAAACTCAATAATAATGGAAACCCTCCATTTTGCCCAGACAAGAGGGTGGAGAACTGGCCGATGATGTCTTCTCCCTCTCCCACCCTGGCCATCAGCTGCCTGTACTTGATCTTCCTGTGGGCGGGGCCTAGGTACATGCAGGACCGGCAACCCTTTACACTCAGGAAGACCCTCATAGTGTACAACTTCAGCATGGTGGTCCTCAACTTCTACATCGCCAAAGAGGTTGGTGCCACCTCTTTAGCAGTGTTTTAAATTTACAGTCTTATAATGTATGTCAAAGACCATGGAGTGATAAAAATAAGACTGGTCTTCAAAGAATCCATTTAATTTACTAAACATTTAGCTATTTTCTGCCATTCAGGCCTTCAGCCTGGTGTATAATAGTATGACAAAAAGTAATTCAATCCAGTTTAATTGTTTAGCACCCATTTATTGCAAAGGTAATCCATACTTTTTACAATAAAAGCAGGCTAAAGTTATTTCCAAAAGTGTAGCATCAAATTCAGTCTGATTTATTTTCCATGGTCAAGTTCAGATCAAAATAGATACAGTTCCATTCAATCAAAATTGATTCAATTGATTAGTGGTTTATGATCGTTTGGAATAAATTACAACATACATGTTGAAATGTTTTTAAAGATTGTTCCTGAAATTAACTTTTTTATTGATGCAAATGTCTGTAAATGCTTGTTGCTCTGCCTTTTTGGGATGAATTAACTTAACGTATCATTTCATTGCGTTGGCCGTTTCTCCCCAGCCCTGATCTGACTTTGCCTTTTGCACCCTTTTGTCAGCTCCTTCTAGCATCAAGAGCCGCTGGATACAGCTACCTGTGTCAGCCTGTCAACTACTCAAATGATGTGAATGAAGTCAGGGTAAGCTTCCCCACTTGCACTTTTCACTAAGCTAATCTGTCCACACTGCCTATCTTGTCTGGAGAAAATTGTATTCGTTTAACAAATGTTGACGTATAACACGGTTGCTAATCGCGCCACGGCCTCGAGCGCTTTCCCCGTTGCTAACAGGTGGAGTGATGCTGTAATCTTGTTGCTGACGATAAGTAGATCGCTAATTCTGCTGGGCATCAGAGCAGGAGAGAAACAGAGAGATGATGAGAGCTTGGCATTTTAGGACAAAGAGGGTGTGGTAATTGGTCACACCACCTTTAAGCTGCAGCTCCACCTCCTTTTGCAGTGTTGTGCTCTGGCTCAGAGGGAGGGACTCCAGAGGTCAGAGTTATCATCGTGACTTTTGGAGAATGGCCTTGTGAACCATGTGCATATCCAACACTTAGCAAATAATAGAACAGGATTAAACAAAAGTATAGATGGAGATTTGTTATATAAGAATACTTTTCATTTTTAAGAAAAATGCAAATAAAATTACCTCTGTGACAATTTGTTTTTTTTTCCTCTTTTTTTATTTATTTTTTTTTTCAGCCTAAAGTATTGTTTGTATTTTTTTAAACTGATATTGTGTAGAATAGATGTCAGGAGTCAACATCTTACTTTTTTGAGACAGAGATTTGATCCAGCTTGATGTGGTAAAATTAATCTTCACAGGGAAGTTGAGCTGACTTGTCAGTGGGACCAGTTGCAAAAGCATTCGTATGCTATTTTGAGACAACTTCACCTTTTAAAGCTTCACAGAAAGACTATTTTACAAACTTTCAACACTGTTGCGTCACTGATGGTTATTTAAACTGAAAACAGAGGTGGTCCACACTTTCTAATTAATGTTGTTCTGTGAATGCAATTTTGTAAAATAGACCCTGTAAATGGCAACATAGAAAATAAACAATTTGATTAAAAAATAATGGATAAAACTTAGGTTAATTTTACACAAATTTAAAGTGAAACCAGTCTGACAAGCTGTTGGGTTCACTCAGACAGATGGTTTTCTATTGGTGAGATACTCACTGTGCAAATTCCCAAACCCAACCTCAAGAAATCCAAATTCTCTATTACTTAATAAAGTTCTGTAAAAGCAGCTGAATTAAAACTTTTAGGTAATTTTTCTAATTACCCTCACTGGTTTGGGTTACTAATCTTTGGTGAAACATCACCAATCCAGACATGTCTTTTTAATTCAAAAATGAGTCAAAGAAGTTCATGTCTAACATTAAGATTAACTAAAGGTAAGTTGAAAAGAGCAGGACATTATTTGGATCACCGAACAACTATTTAGGGTCAAATTAAAGACTTAACGTTTAGTGAACTCAGCATTGAAATTATGTGATTCAAAGAACAAAGACAACAACCTGAGCAAGTCTAAATAGACTTTTCATGACCAGCTAAATTTTGATAACAAATATATTTATCTCTGCATAAGATATTGCCTGTTTTTATTGACTTTAAAGCCAGTTAGTTGGTCAAAGTGTGAAAGTTAAACACAGCTACCACTACATAGCAAGTGGAAGGCTAATGTTACCTTAAGTGAGCAAAACTGTTTTCTATTGGGAATTACATCCCACTAATATTGACATTACGCCACAGCATCATTTGAATATTTTACAATCTTTTATAAAATCTCTAACAGTTGTTTCCATGAGGTCCGGTCAGGTTTCAATATAATTCAAAATGGCAGCCTGTCAAAAATTATGGTGTTTTTTCTAGTATTTTATCTAACCCAACAATCTTGGTCAGATTCTGACCCAATGTTTGGTCAAAGCTAACACTGTTATTCAATATTATAGCACTTCAACTGTCTTCCTTAATGTCTATGACCTGCATTACCTAAACGTTGTGTTACTGTGCAGATGTTTGACCTCTACCATCACAAATGCACTCTTGCCTCCTTTATGTCTCCAGATAGCATCTGCTCTTTGGTGGTATTACATCTCCAAAGGGGTGGAGTTCCTGGACACGGTGTTTTTCATACTGAGGAAGAAGTTCAACCAAGTCAGCTTCCTCCACGTCTACCATCACTGTACCATGTTCATCCTCTGGTGGATTGGTATCAAGTGGGTCCCTGGTGGACAGTGTGAGTAAAAACACGTGTGATTTGTTCTACCGTCCAGACTGAACCTATCTTTTGTACGTGCGAGAGGTTTATTAACAACCTGGGCAAAATTACATCTGAGCAAATCTTGACCCTGTCTACAGCATTTTTCGGTGCAACCATCAACTCTTCCATCCACGTCCTCATGTACGGTTACTATGGCCTGGCTGCCTTGGGACCTCATATGCAGAAGTATCTCTGGTGGAAGAAATACCTCACCATAATTCAGATGGTGAGTAACACATTTAAGGATGCACCTTACACACAAAAAATCTCACTGTTAAACTGCTCTTAAAACACCATCTCGCTCTTTTTACTGTTTAGACATTTATTCAGGGTCTGTTATAGTTATGAAGTATTGCTGTTGATATGTATATGAACAGCATCTGATAATTTTGGGAGGGTGATGTCTTTCTTTTAGGTAAGAACTCAGTTAATAATTGTAAATAAATAAATCTGATATTAGGTTAAAATAGCATTTATATATAATAATTATATATTGTTTATCTAAAGAAAGGGCTTCATTAATAATCATTAATAATCACAATATTATGCTTAAAAGATGACTGTCACTTACCATTAGGAACTCATTTGAACTCCTTTTGTGGATCTCAACTTGAGTTATATTTTTGGTGCATGAAATTGAGTAAAAAGCATCATATTTTAATAAGTTTCACACAAAAATAAAACAGATTTTTCAAGTTCTAGAGCATTGTTTGTGGTTCTCCTATTTATATCGTAACATCAGGACAGATTTACCTGAGTTTTATGTCCAATTTTACAATGTTTGGTGTTTGTGGACTATGCTGATACAGTCTTTGGTTGGTTCTTGCATCTTTCGCACCCTGAGTGAGCCCCTTCTTGTGTCAGCCAATACATGCTCAGAAGATGTGTCTTTTGTAACTTATCAGAAAGATGAAGAATTTAAAAATATGTATCTGAAAAAAATGTATCTAGGTGGATGTATTCAAATGTTTCACAAATAAACTTTAAAGTATCTGTAATCACAGTAGAAAAAAATAGTCCAGAGTTGACACACAGATATATTGTGCTTTTCACTAAATAAGAGTTTTAAAGAATCTGTAATTATTGTAGAATTATTCAGTTGAATAGTCTAAGTTTACATAAGTAGGATTTTGAACAACCTGATATTTTAAAACAAAGATAAAATTATATTAACTTTATGTTTTAAGCTGGTTTAGCATCTTAAATTGGTGAATGTGTTTACGAGGTTTGTTAGCACTGCTAGTATTGCTAAAATAGAAATCTCTGTGTATTCCTCAGCAACTTCTTAAATCTGAGCTTCTTGTAAAGCTGCCTACATTTCCAAATAACTGAAAGCTCAAAAGAAAGAAAAAAAAACAGAACAATTTGCTGTTCCGCTTTTCAGCTGAAAGTTTTGCTCTCTCTCATCTTTTGCAGCCTGAATGAACCACAGCGATGTCTCAACATGAATTTAAAGTGTTTTTTAATTGAATATATTTTCCTAAATCTTGATACTTTCCATATTTAACAGATCCAGTTTCATGTAACCATCGGCCACGCAGGTTATTCGCTCTACACTGGCTGCCCATTTCCCTGCTGGATGCAGTGGGCTCTGATCGGCTATGCTGTCACCTTCATCATCCTCTTCGCCAACTTCTACTACCACGCCTACAGACGCAAACCTTCATCGCACAAAGGCGGCAAGCCAGTGGCCAACGGCACATCCGCTGTGACTAACGGCCACAGCAACATGGAAGAAGTGGAGGAAAATGGGAAGAGGCAAAAGAAGGGAAGAGCAAAAAGGGAGTGAAGAAGAAAGAGGCATGTGCCTGGCAACAATCTAAAAGTGGACGGAGGAGGAGGGAAGGGAGGGGAGAAATAAACCAGACAATCATTTCTGCAGATAATGTAGATTGACATGATTCGGGACCAACTTGAGGAGAACAGCGAGTGTCGGGTGTGTATTTATGGGCAAGTCTGTAAAAGCTTCTGGTTTTAGAAGACAGTTGTGTTGGTTGTCTGCAAAACAGTTTGTTAACGAAGAAAAGCAAAATGCTGATCACATAGGCTCCATGCTCTTCTGTCCAACTGTGTTTTGGACCCTGTTAGGACCAAAATGTCACAGAAAATGCACACCTGCTCAGCATTTACAACCAAAGTTCACCTCCAATTTTTGTACTCTGGATTCTAATACTGCTTTATCTAAGAGCTTAAATAGTTAATGTGCTAATTTATTTGCTAGTGCTCTAAAAAATTTTGATTAATTTTAAGTGTTACCAAAATATGTTTTTTTTGTTATTTAAATCGTTTGGGGGGGAGCAGAGAGTGTGGGTGGGACATTATGTTTACAGATGCAGTTGATTTAGATATGGTTATCAAAGAAATTTACAAAATCCTTATGTTTGCCATCTGCTTTATTTACATTGCCTTGCAAAGTATTACTACCCCTTGATTATTTTATTTAGCCACAGATTCCGATAATCTTTACTGGGATTTTATGTGGCAAATAAACACCAAGTAGCATTTTTTCAGGCTACAAAAGGAAAATAATAATTTCTTGGCATTCATGTGCACATATACTGTAAACACAAATACAGCAAAAAAAATTGTCCAGTCTCAAGTCTTTTGCAGACTTTTGCAGGATTTATTTCTTGCTGAAGAGAAGCACACACTGCCACCACCATGTTTCACCACAGGGATGATGTGTTTTCTTTCCCTTATATGTTGTTTTATGCATTAAGATCAAAAAGCTCGCCTTTAGTTTCATGGCATTAAAGCTCCTTTTTCTGATGTTCGCTATGTACCTTACATGACTTGTGGAAAACTCTAAATTATGACTTTAGTGGTTGTCTTTAAAAAGTGTTTCTTGTTATTTATACTTCTCCAAAAGGACAATAATTTACGAATGCAAAACTAATAGCTGTCTGTCAACAGATTATCCCACTGAGCTATGGATCTTTGTTGCTCCTTTTGAGTTACTTTGAGGCCTCTTAGCTGTTTTGTTTTATTTATGCTCTCCTTAAAAAATGTAAAAGCATGTATCTTTTTCCTTCTACTTTTAAATTTTGCTCCGCTTTATGTTGGTGTCTCACGTACAGTCCATATAAAGTATATTGAAATTTGTACCTTGATACTGTAAAAAAAGAAAGTTCAAAGTGTACAAATACTTTTGCAAGGCATTGTAACTTCTTTGCAGTCATCTACAGCATCTTCCAGTCCAACTGGTTGTGGAGGGTGCAGTTCTTTGCAAAGACTACAACTATGCTGCATTTACAAAATTATATGCTACTACCTGTTTGTTCATCTGGAGATAAAAAAAAAAAAAAAAGCTGATTTGAGAGACTTGGGAAAAACCTTAGAGTTGTTTGGATTTTTAGAAAAAAGTTGATGACCCTGTAAAAAATATATATATTTTATGGGTCTTCACACATTATTTCTTTTTACTGTGCGTCATAGATGAGTTTCAAGGATATTGTCTGACTGCCACTTAGGACCGCAGGGAAATTTATCCTAAAGGAAAAGCTCTTTTTTTTTCAAGAAATCAGCAGGTAATTTTATTGTCTTGTCTAAAGAAAGGTGACTGCTTCCTGTCTGCACAATTAAATGAAATAAAGAAACTGTCAGCACTGCATAGATTCTTGTGTTCTTGTGTTAGTGCATGTAGTTCAGTTGGAAATGACTGTTTTGATGACACTTCTCAATACAGACGAGCCTGATTCCATACCTAATGCAGATCTAAATTGCATTTTTTCCCTATTTTTCTTCCTCATTTTGTCTTTCCATTTTCTCTGGATCTCCAAGTTGGAAAGATCTCCGAGAAGATCTCTGTGTGAGAGAGAGGCTACACCTGCAACCTGTTCAGACAGATCTGCCCTAATCTTTGAAAGCAAATTGGCTTTAGCTCCAAAAGAGCTTATTTCCACGTCACTCCACCAGCTATCCAAGAAAGCAGGTCACTGTCAGAGAACCTACCTGCTAATCTTTCAGCAGTTAGCAATTGTAAAAGGAGAAAAGCGGGAGTGTTTCTGTGAAATGTACATCTAGTTGCAATTTCTACATACAAGTTAATGCTTTTTGTTCAAAATAAATGTATTAATAAAGGATGATTTTAAAGAATACTTCAAAACAAGCAGACAGTTGCAAAATGTAGTTTGTTTGTTTTTTTAAAACTATATTTTGTCATTTTTATTTTTCCTACGCATGCTTTGCTTTTCTGTTCCTAGTTTCTTTACCGAGCCCATTATTCCTCCCTGTGAATGACAACTTTTTTGTGAATTGCCCCCCTCTACCTCCTGGCATCAAAGTAGGGGCAAAAGGGACTGTTAGAGGTAAAGATGTGACAGATATTCTGGATGAGTTCAGCGCGAGGGAACACATTTGTCCTCCTCAGGGACATAGAGGGATCTAAGCCAAGGACTAAGAGGATTGCAGAGGCCGGGTCAAGGCTTTTAGCACAGGGCACTATAACCTGCTCCTCCATGCTGCAACAGGAGTGAACAAAAACGTTTGCACGTTACTGGACAGCCACACAGACCTATGGAGCAGATTCAGCAATTGTTAATAAAACCAACTGTATTCAAATACAACTTGAGGCAGCAGAGATAGCTTAGAAAAACTATTTGCATGTTGCTAAATTTGTCTTTATTGTTGTTGTTTTAATGTTGTTGGGCTTTTTTTGTGTGGGTGTGTGTGTGGGGGTGTGGGTGTGTGTGTGTGTGTGTGTCAACAGGTTTGTTGGGGCTTAGAGTTGCATGAAATTGCTGATAGTCTACAGACCACAGTATGAAACAGGGTGAAGGGTCATTTAGCAGAGTTTAAATCCTTACAAACCTGACCGGCTTCTCACTCATCTCATTAGCAATTAAATGACTAAGAGAGACTAAGGGAGTGGAAACAGTCAGCGTTTTACTGGCTCTAGGTCTGTGGAACAGCTTACCCTCGGTGTCGCTGCACTGAAGTATGGAGAGCGACCTCTGCTGGACCATATTTATCTCTGGATCCAGTGGGGGTAAATGCAAGAATGATAACATTTTAACTTCTCTTGAGATAATATTTATCAGTCTATCTCAGTGAATTTTAATATTATTTATTTTTTTCTAATCTCAATTTAAAAAGTCAAACTAATAAGTAACAGATTTATTTCACAGATTAATGTTGGAGGTTTCCCAGCGACTGTCTGCTGAACAACTGTCTAGTCTGTACACTTCCCCGTAGTATGACTATAACATTTCTTTATTTTAAAATGTTTTCTTTATCGACTTAATCTGCAACATACCGTTAAGAATCCCTCAACCAACACAATATTACTGATCAGGCAAAGGATATCATGTTATGGAAGACCAGTTTTCGTCCTTCATTTCAGATGGAGCAAAATACAAATTGATTGATTGAAAAACATCTATTTCCACCTAGCAGCACTTGTTAGACTTACAAATGAAATTCCAATTAACACAATAAAACTTGTTGGTGTAATGACAAAAACGAAACGTTTATGTGATTATTTTTTACAAAGTGCTGTACGTTTTTTTTTTTTGTTTGCTTGTTTGTTTTTTTTATGATCAACCAGACTTAGTGTGAATGTAATGAGGACCAACTACATCATGCACAGGTTCTCTCACTTGTCTGATTTGTGTTCTTAAAAAAAGCTACATGAACAAGCCTGGATATTTAGGAGGAAAAAAATAGCTCTAAAGTGGCGGAGTGCGAAAATTTGTTATTATACATGTTATGTTACTTAATTTCCCTTTGGGATTAATAAAGCATTTTTGAATTTGATTGTTGAAGTTGCTTCCTGGTTTGACGTCCTCTCTGACGTCATGGCCATGGTCCCTTGTGGTGCCTGGTGGTGCCCTTAGCTTTTCATATTGTTCTGCGGTGATCCGAAAGTCCAGGAAACAGGAAAAGGCAATCGACCAAACTTCTTTCGTATTTTTGTGGAGCTAATGTTCCATCTGGAAATTCAATTTTTGGTGGAAACCTTTGCTGCATACATTTTTTGTTTTTTTTATTTTTTACGAGAGATGCATTTGGACACTACTGGAGAAAAGCGGCATCTAGTGGCGTCTTTATGCAAGTTGAAACTTTATTCATTTTAACATTAAAATGAAAGTGAATTCAAGCAAAGGCGCACTACTTTCGACATTATGTATAGCATTTTAATGTATTTTTTTGACTATTTATATTATATATTGGGGGATGTGTGAAATTGATTTAAGTAGAAGCGCAGATTATGCCAGCCGCCAGTGGCGCTGCAGCTCCTTCGACAACATTAACAGCCGGTAAAAGCTCATGGGGACGGAGCAGAGCTCAAGATGGAGCGAGCAAGCGCGCTGCCAAACATCCGAACAGGTCCAGGTCCTTCCTGAGGGCGGAAAGAGGCAGAGACACCGAGGCGGGGAAGACCAGATCCGCGGACGGCCGAGAGGGGGAGCCCGAGAGGCTCAGCAGAGCAGCTGTCCAGCCAGTTGGTGCTGAGGCTGATCTTACGCCGATCAGGGCGGATGCTGCCAGAGTAGCCTCACCAGCACCACCGGGTTGCCGCTCTGCCACCGGCACACCCCGCTTCAAACGCCGCCCTGACCAACAAATCCTGCCCAGCAAATCCTCTCCTCTGAGGAGAAAAGAGGAGCGCAGGCAGCGGGAGGCGAGGAGCGGCGCCGCCGGGGGCTGCGGAGCGGGCCTCGACTCGGGCTGGGGGAGAGGAGGATGCTTTCAGGCTGAGCCGATTCACTTTCATCCGCACAGGAGACTCAAAAGGAGGAGCGTGGAGATGCTGACCAAAACGGAGGGCGCTGCTGGGGCCGAGGCCGCGCAGGGAGAGCCGGATCCGGCTGCGGGGGAGACGGAGGAGGCGTCCGTGACACAGCAGGACCAGGCCCTGGAAGAGGAGATAGAGAGGCTGCTGGAGGAAAATGATGATCTCAAGGTTTATGCTTAATCGCCGGATGATTCTTTGTTAACAGTTATAAAATATGAGGAGAAAACAGATAAAAATTGTATGGATTCTAGCGTTGTTATTAAAAGATGGGCAATCAATCATTTAGCCTGTTGATTATTCTTCCGAGGAGAAGGCTAAGCTCTATTCACCATACGCAGGGGGGAAATGTTATTCATTAGTTTGTACTGATATTGATTCATCTGGATCAATAATGTTTTGTCTATAGAATGAACTAATCAGATAATCACAATCGAGGATTTAATATATTAAATATAGTAGAAGATGTTGGAAAAATCGTTAAATCTGTTACAGAAATGACAAAGTATAAATCGCCACACTGCAGGGAGATAACTGGGAGCTTAAATTATTTGGCTCTAAAATATTGTATTTTCACTACAATGTCTGTGTGGGGGTGTTTTGTGGTGGAAAGTACCACAAAAACGTTATGCAGAAGAAAAAAGAACCTATAAACTAATCAAAGTGGAAGCATATTGGTGCCAAATGTCTGGTGAGTAAAGAGCACATTGGCATGATCCTTGCAGTCATTATCCATAACAAAATCAGGAAAAACTTAAATAAAAATTTATATTAAATACATGATACTAGTAGCATTATTAATAGTACTAATAGTCAGGGCTAAAAAAAAAAGAAGAAATCAAAGTATAGCTGCAAATAAAAGTTCATGAATGAAAAAGAAAGAGATAATTTAAAATGTTATTTAAAGTAAGCTTTTCAGTGAGAAACTACAGTGAAGCACACTTTTCTACTTTAATGAGCCATCTGCTCATCTTTGGTGTGATTTTTGCCAGTGTGAGATCGAGGAGATGAGGGCCGAGATGGACGAGATGCGAGACACCTTCTATGAGGAAGACACTTGCCAGCTACAGGAAATGAGGCGTGAGTTAGAGCGGGCCAATAAAAACTGCCGGATCCTGCAGTATCGACTGCGCAAGGCCGAGAGGAAGAGGCTGCGCTACGCCCAGACGGGAGAGATTGATGAAGAGCTGCTGAGGAGCCTGGAGCAGGACCTGAAGGTAGAAGCCGACAATCAAAACCCATCACTCCTCCTCTGACACTATCGTGCGAAGCTTTTGTCGGAGTTATTCGCCTTGCTGCTAATTCTGTTGCAGGTGGCGAAGGACGTGTCGGTGCGGCTGCACCACGAGTTGGAGAAGGTGGAGGAGAAACGGACAAAGACAGAAGAGGAGAATGAAAAACTGAGACAGAAACTCATAGAGGTGGAGGTGACCAAACAGGCTCTACAGAATGATCTAGACAAAGCCAAAGAGGTGAGGTCATGGTTGGTGGCAACGACTAAATGTAGTCTTTACCATGAGGTACCACCGAAGTTTTCATGCAGTGCAATCACACCTCTGAATTCTAATTTGTTTATATAAAAAAAAAGCTGATATTTTAGTTAGAAAATATAACAAAATTGTCAGTTTTAATTGGAATGGGCACATAATACGGTTTTATACAAAAATAGTCATACTTTGAACTTTTTCACATTCTGTTAAGTCACTAGTACAAGTTATGTGGAAAGAAAATTAAAATTTTTAACACATAATATTTTGAATTTTAGTGTGAAGTTGTATTTAGTCTCCTTCCCTCAAATAAAATCCAGCTTCAAACGTCATCTAGTAAAAAGAGGCTAAAATACAGCTGCACAGAATATCAGTGAACAAACAGCATCTCATCGTCCCAATCAAAACATCTGCGTAAGAATTAAATACTGATGTGCTTGTGTTGCTTTCCATCCGAGCTGACTGAGCTTAAGCTATCTCGCAAAGAAAATGGAGCAAAAAAAACAATGTCTCCACATCTGGAAAGCTGGTAGAGGCATACCTCTAAAGGACTGGCAGCTGTAAATGCTTCAAAATGTAGTTCTATAGCTTTCATGATTTTTATTTGAAAACATTTATTTGTAAACTACTTTGAGTTGGCACTGTACATCTTCGTATGCTGTTGAAACAAAAGCATGAAGGCCTAAACTGTCCCTTGTCCTCTCGCTCTTAGTCTCAGAAGCGAAGGGGAAGCAAAGAAGTCCAGAAGGCTGACAAGAAGCCAACACAGACGCCGACTGAGGTCAGACGCTCTCATTAACAGCTGGAATTCTATTCATGTCAAAGTATCTTCATGTTTTGAACCAATCATTTTTCTAAGATCAACTATGTCATTCGTATGTAGACAGGAGTGCTCAAGCAACTGCAGAGACTTAGTGAAAGTTAAAAATCTTCTTGGCCCAATCTCTTGGCTGATGGGCTGCGGCTCAAAATCTTCACTTTAATCTTAAGTCTTTGAGTCTTTGCGGATTTTTGCAGAGACTGATTTTCTTTTTTGTCTTTCAGGAGGAGAACGACGACCTGAAGTGCCAGCTAGCTTTCATCAAAGAGGAAGCCGTGCTTATGAGGAAGAAGGCGGCCAAGATCGACAAGGAAAAGGACCGCCTGGAGCAAGAGCTGCAGAAGTATCGCTCCTTCTACGGAGAACTGGATAGTACCCATCCCAAAGGGGAGGCCGGGGGTCCGCCCACCACCCGCGAGTCAGAGCTGAAGCTGCGGCTTCGATTGGTGGAGGAGGAGGCCAACATCCTGGGGAGGAAGATAGTAGAGTTGGAGGTAAGACCAGAAAATGCAGTGAAGAGCTTTTTTTAGGGGAAATTTCTGGAATCTTTTCAAGTTGGTCTCCGTCTTCCCAATCAGGTTGAGAACCGAGGTCTGAGGGCTGAGCTGGATGACCTCCGCGGCGAGGGGGAGGGTGCCGGGAGCTCAGGGCGTGAAGCGACGGGTGGGTCGGGCGTGGGACGATGTCTGGGCGACGATCTGACCGAGCTCCGACAGCAGCTGCAGCTGGTGGAGGACGAGGCCGAGCTCCTGAGGAGAAACCTCGCTGATGCTGAGGAGCAGAACAAGAGGGTGACAGCAGAGCTGAACAAATTGCGCTTCAAGGCTGGGACCCACGAGGGAGGAGGCAGGCATGGTGGAGGGGGTTCAGGAGGTGCAACGCCTGATGGAGCCAAATCAGAAAATCTGCAAGAGGAGCTGAAAGCTGCAAGGCTGCAGATCAATGATCTCAGTGGCAAGGTCTGAAATTTTAATATCTATGTTTTCTATACTTATAATAAGATGATAACCTTTAACATTTTACATTCATTAAGTCACATTACAACCACAAACTACAGTGCAGGGTAATGAGATGTTGTGTAATTGTAAATATGTTATAATTGGCCAACATGCAAATTTGAAGGAAACGAAACTAGAAAATTTCAGAAGAAATTTAAACGGGCCCTGCCAAAGTGTGCCCGTCGGTTGAAACACAGCCTTCTGATGCTAAAAATTAGCATCAATGCTAAAGTAAGGTACAATGTATTCAATAGCGTGTGGAGCGTCACAAGCATGTTGAGTAACATGGACTTATTCCTTTCAGTATGTTAAAAATAGTGTATAAGCTAAAATTTACCAAAATGCAACTGTAAGCCTAAATGGTGCCAGTGGCATGTGGGGCATCACTAGCATCTTGTCTTACATTGACTTCCTCCATTTCTTCTGCTCTTTTGAAATAGTACTTATCTTATACTACTTAACAAGAATTGTGCAGTTGGTGAATTTGGCAAAAAAGTGAAAACATTTTTGTTTTTTTGTGTGTTAGTGGTAGTAAATATGTTATAAAACAGAAATTCAACACTAAAGTAAAACTCAGATGTTTAGCTCATGGCACTTGGTTACCAGAAAACACGCTCATCTCTTAGCAACAGATTAACAACATATATTGTTATTGTTCAAAAAAACATAGGATTTCTTCTGCTCTTTTGAAATACTTCTTAGTACTTACTACTTAACAAGAATTGTGGATTTGACAGGCAAGTGAGAATTGTTTTATTTTTTTATTTTTGTGCCATCGCTGGTAAATGTATTATAAAACAGACATTCAACACAAAAGTAAGTCAAATGTTTACTTCGTGGCACTTGGTTACCAAAAATAACGCGCTCATCTCTTAGCAACAGATTAACAACATATATTGTTATTGTTCAAAAAACATAGGATTTCTTCTGCTCTTTTGAAATACTACTTAAATATATTATAAAACAGACCTTCAACACTAAACTAAAAATCTGATGTATACTATAGCCTCAATATCCCTATCATGTTGGGGCATTTTAGCCATTTCCTTCTCCCAGGTTAGTGCACCTCTCCTCTGCATCGCTAACTCATGCCCCAATAATTATAAACTCCACAAATGACATGCAACTGAGACAAGCATTTAGAATTCTATTTGTGAAAAAAATAGAAAAGAAAACCAGTTAAAACCACATTTCATCTTCTGAGTAATTATTCATCTTTTTGAATGCAAATAAAAACAATGAAGTTTATAGTTGTAACGTCACAGAATTTGTGAAGTTCAAAATGTAAAAATCTAATGCTTGATTTAAAGAAACAGACCGCACTTAGCGTACGCGGCATTATATGCAGGACAGAAGTGCTGTTGTACTTTCATGCGTCACTGTGAGTTTGCTTTGGCACAGCTCAGGATTGCTTCACCTTCTTTTATACTTAAGGTCAACAATTTATTACCACTGAATGACTGCAATAATTAGTCAGAAAAGCCCACAAATATATTATTTATTTACTTACTTGCAATTAGGTCTTCTTTTTGCCCCGAGATTACACACCAAAAGGTGTGTAATCTTGATGCAGTGTGTGTGTCTTGCCTTGCCCACTCAGGACACTGTAGAGTGGGTTGGGTTGCCATGCAGTGTCAGTGACAGATTTGCTCTACAAACATATCTGGCTGTGTTATTTTCTATAAGCTCAACACCAAACACAAATCAGCACTAATTGTTAAGAAAATGCTAATTTGGTAACATCCTACATAAAGTTGGATAAAAATGAATCCTAACTGGTTTCATGATCTGTGTAATTTTGTTTGTGAAAAGCATAATCAACCACAACAAGTTCCTGTCTCACTGCTCCCCCTCTCTTTTCCTTCAGGTAATGCAGCTTCAATATGAGAACCGTGTGCTCCTCTCCAACATGCAACGCTACGACCTGGCTTCCCATCTCTCCCTGCGGCCCAGCCCACGAGACAGCGACGCAGAAAGCGATGCGGGTGGAGCGGCGAGCGGCCGTCGTGAAAGCGACGAGGACTCCACCTCCTCCCGCTTGCTCCCTCCTCATCGCAAACGGGAGGGCCCCGTGGGCGGGGAAAGCGACTCGGACGAGGTGAGAAACAACAACGGCAGCAGCCGATGCATGACGCCCACGAGGGGCCTCTACACCCCGCCGGGTCTGGAGGGCTCCGCCTCTTCCGCCTTGGCTCGCTTCCTCCCCGGTGGCCGCTGTAACCTCCGCGACAGGCAGCAGCTGATTGACATCCGCGTGGAAGCGGAGAGGCTGGTGCGCACCATCGACAGGCTCATTGCCGACACGGCCACCATCATCTCGGAGGCAAGGGTGTACGTTTCAAATGGCGATTTGATGTTTGGGAGGGCAGGAGAAGAGGGCGGAGAGGACGACGGGAGCAGGATCAGGGAACATGAACTACTTTATCGCATTAACGCCCAGATGAAGGCCTTCCGAAAAGAGCTGCAAGCTTTTATTGACAGACTGGAGGTGCCAAGGCTTGAGGACAGAGAGGCAGAGGAGCCGCTGTCGGTGAGAGTTAAAATCGTTCCGCTTCATGACAGCATTCAAAAGTCCTAAAGAGAGTACTGACTTTTCTTCTTTTTCTCACCTGCTATGTTTTCCTCAGATGTTCCAACCAATCATTTTGCTCATCCTCATACTCGTCTTATTCTCATCCCTCTCTTATGCCACTATCTTTAAACTAGTCTTCCTGTTTACTCTATTCTTTGTTCTGTGATGCAAGCCATCCTATGTTCAGATCATCCCTGTTTGTGTTTGCTATGTTGATTTCATTTTTCTTCCACTCCCCCAGTCCCCCCCAAAAAACCTCCTCATTTGTTGCCATGGTAATCTAAAGCACAGGCAAAGTTCAGCACTCACCCTTTCCGCTCATTAACTGGCTTCAACAACTGGAGTCTCTAATATCATAACAGATCACTATCAGCATCCCTCACTACAGAAGGTGAGTGTTTATGTGTTATTTCTTTTTTTTTTTTTTCCCAATGAATTCATCCTGGGACATATGTGGTTGTCATGGTTACTGCCTGACTGGCACACACCTTAAGGAATGATTGGGATTTCTTCAGCTTATGTTGTTTTTGTTACGCTTAAATTTTAATACCTGACAAATGTAAGCTGGTTTGTAAACACAAAAGTCAGTTTCCAATTTTATTATTTGGCACCTGTGCACTAACTAGCACTATAAATTATTAGTTCTAAGATGTAATTACCATTTAAGATGCAGTTAGTTTGTATAGTTTTATTCACTTAGTATCTGAAGTCAACCTTTGAAAGCTGCATTTTGTAGTTACTGAAGATATCGTTGTCTAGTTATAATCTTCCAAAACAACAGACGTGACCACAGTTTGTCCTTGACGTGATTAAAAGTCTATTTTTATATTTAACATGCTGTGAATGCAAAATTCTCTTTCTTTTCCAGAAAACTTGTCCTGCCACCCTGCTGTTGTTTCCTGAAGGTAAAGTATTGACGAAGTGTGTTTGTTTGTTCTTTCGCCAAGGCAAATGATGATTTATCATATTAGAGAACAGGTGGGGAGAGGATTCAAGGGCGTTTACACTAGAGGGAAGACTGATAGGTCAAACATGGGCTGTTTTTGTCAGGTGATGCTAAAGTTGCCAACAGAACTTGGTACTATGGTTGTCAGTGATGGTGTAGTCTTCATAAATAGATGCACAGTATTCATATGCTGACATTTTTCACATGTTGTCAAGACAACGCTCATGACAATATGTGAAGCTTAAAGACAATTATATACGTATTTTTTTATTTTCTCAAATAAAAATCTGAAAATTGTGTGCATTTTGTAATTAGCCCCATTTGGTCTCATAGCTTTGGGTGTATTTTTAGAGTCATTGGCCAGGATGGTTTTTGTATTAATTGTCCTCCATATATATAATTTGGCATTTAGGCTTTACTTGTAGATTAAAGTAGAATTTTGGTCTAATCTATCAGAAATTCTTAAGGAAATTCATAGTGCCCTTTTTTCATTTAAGGGCACTATGTTGAATGTTGGTGATTATTAATACAAAACAATTTACGACAAAATCCAATAAAATTATTTGAAATTTGTTGTTGCAACTTGACAAATGTTAAAGTGGTATATATATATATTTTATTTGGAATGGAAGGTCATTTTTTTATCTAAAGCAAAAACATTTGATATTTCATTTTTATTTTCCTTTATGTTCTAAGAACCAATTAAGCCTAAGTGCAAAAGAACAACAAATCACATCTGAAGTTTGAAGAATTCAAAGTATGACCTTAAAATATGCCAACCATGCCATGCATCCACCCGACAGTCTCCTTTCCGTGACTGTGTTCAATAAAGATATTATTGACTGTGACACATTATTACTCACTGTGTCACCCACACCCATTTGGCTTCCTTTGGAAAAGTGATTTGCAGCACGGTCAGGTCACAAGACGAAATCTGCCCAGGCCTCCTATAAGCAGAGTAGCAACAGAGGAGCCCATTGGCCGAGACAGCAGCAGCAGCTGAAATAGCTATGTAAACACTTTCCCTCTCTCTGTGTGCACCGGTAATTATAGCCGGGATGCTGGTGACGACAGTCGTCCCAATGAGACTTCGAATGCTGGAATAAATTTGACATTATGACATTTGATCCCAACGCCGATTGGCGCGCACTGGGCTGGTGGTATAAAGCCCGGGGACCCCAGCTGGAACAGAAGATGTTTACCCTTTAGCTCAAAGCTTGGGTCTTAACTCTGAGGAAGGGGACCCTTTAAATCGAGTGTGCTGGGCTTTACGTAACAGTGCAGGGCATAAGAGAAGGGCAGCAACACGGAGAGAGGGGACTTTACAGCTCTGCAACGTGGGGAGTGAAAGTGCTGGAGAGACAGGGATCAGAGCGGAGGAAATATTTACTGCAAGACAGGGAGCATTTCTGTGTAGAGTTAAGGTAAGAGCTGCTGGGTTCATTAAGACTAAAAGGCGAGTGTCTTCTCTTCTGGAGATGTTAAACATGTAGTTTATAACTATTATAGTCCGAACTTGAAAAAAGAGGAAAGAAGCAGGATTTTGACCAGTTTTACATATTTTTGCTAGGTTATATTCCATGTACTTAATTTTTTTAAATAAACTTCCCTGATCCAGGCATAGATGGTCTCTGTTCACAGGACATTTTGTCACCTTACTATGCATAGTTACAGGATTATTAATATCTCAACTCTTACATCACAGGTGGGAGGGAAATGGCTGGTACATTCAGACACTTTCGACAAGGATGCTTGTCATTCTGAATTATGGCAACAACAACAAAAGCCCTTCCCCTCCTAATTTCTTTTATGCTGCTAAGATAAAAAAAAAAACCTTTTCAGATATTGGTGGATTTAATTAGGAAGCTTAAAGTCGAATATTCTAGAAAATTTATAGGAAGATATTTGAATGTCCAGCTTCGAAACCCAGAATCGACCTTTAACATCTTGGTCATGTTCCGAGCATCTCGTTGCGTAGTCAGGGTGTTCTGATTCCTGAATGTAGTGAGCGTTGAAGAGGCAGGCTGGAGGTCAAATGTTTGATAAAGATCCGTCTTGTAACACTTGTCCGCACACATGCTGCAGTGGTACAGAAGGCAGCAGTGGATTTTGAAGGAGAATGCCAAAACTGTGGGGCTGTGAATATTTGTCCTCTCTGAGTGTTGAAACAAGATAAATAGTCAAACTGTTGAAGCAAAGTCTCGATCTTCCTTAAATACTATCGTTAAAAATAGACATGCGACCTAGATTTTTGTGTTATCTTGAAGTCAAATCTAATTTTCCTTCATGCATTTGTCCTTTTTAGTGATTTCAGGTCATCGGTCCCATCAGTTACCTAACTGCCACCCCAGCTGTGACCTCTTAACAGGAGAGAGCAAAGCAGAAGAAGGAGGGGCGGAAGCAGCTATTCTACAGAGCCTCAGGGTTATCGAACGGCCTGCGTCATGGCAGCCATCGATCTGGAGCTGGGGCTGGAATGCGGTGGCCGGGGGTGGGGGCAGGAGAGGCCCGACACCTCGGACAACTTTGACTCCGAGATGCAGGAGTGGGAGGATCAGCTGCAGGACATCCAGAGGAAAATAGAAGAGGTAAGAATCGATGGGAAACACATCTAGCGTCAGAGTGGAAAGTCAGTTTACACATAATCCAAATGGGTTCTTGGTCATCTCAATTGGCGTGTAGAGATTTGCTTTAAAAAAAAATGTGATGCAAACTCAGAATATAAAACACTAGTGTCAAAGGTAGATTTTAGCCTATATGAGATATGAGATTCGTACTCAGTGTGGTACGATAACCCTGAGTAAAACCAGAACATAAGTGTGATAATATTTTCACAAAAATAATCTGTTTATTTGTATTTATTGACTGATTATGACAATTAAATGATGCTATCTGTAATTTATATTCACTGTTATTTGGATTTTGAACATAGTTAAGCAAAAATGTGGAATAAACAAAAGTAAGCAAAGATTTTCAGGAGCTTTTTGAACCAAAAATGTAACTTTTAGGCACGTTAATTAATCAAGCAGTTTTACCTTGATAAGAAAGGTAGGTGGCGTTTTTTTTGGTTCCAGTACCATGACTGTCTGTTTATTTTAGTTCACAAAATGTTACTAAACAACCAATGTGTTTTTCTTCTTTGTTTGATAAAAAGGAAGTATTCTCCTTTCAAACAGCTGACTGGCAGTGTGCAGCACTAAATGGGGGAGGGGCAGCATTGAGACTCATTGCCTCTTTCAGGCAGTGAAAATTCTGGCCTCCGCAAAATGTTCTCGGGTATTTCATTAAAATGGCCATAGTGTAAAAAAATATTATGACGGAAAAAAGATAACTTGCTTTCATGAACGCAGCATTGTTTACACTATTTACATCAACCTTCTCCGTCCCCTGAACTCATCTGCACTAAAACAGATTTGAAATTTTACAGGAAGACAATAAACAAGCGTAGCTTAATATTACCCCTCTGTACTAGAGATACTTCCTGATTGTCTCCCCAGGGAGTGGTAATTGGTGCAAAGTGTGTGTTAACAGTTGGCAGCACACAGACTGACTCGACCTCATGACCCCGTTGGAGTAGCAGTACAGACAAATGTTAACAAGCTAATTAAACTGGGTTGTGCTGACAGACCTGCAGGACACATTCAGCCTCTCTGTCATTTATACACATAGCCTGAAAGTGGATCCTGAGGGAGGTATCAAACAGATGCTTCTTCAAAGTGGAACAGCACATGTTGATTACAAATATAGGTTGGGCAGATTTTGCGTAATATCTGTTAGTTATAATTGCCGAAAATAGGTCAACTCAATGTAAAAACAGCAGTGAGGGCTTCATGATCTCCTCTTCCTTTTTGTTTTCAAGCTGTACAATGAAGTTCAGGCCCGCAGAGGAGCAAACGACATCACTGGTGACAACCAGAAAAGTGGCGACCCATCTGATTGTGAGCTGAGGCAACACAGCAATGTCCTGTTTGCGCCTGGTTCCCCCGGCGGGAATCGTGTCAGAGGTCATGAAGGGCACGGCTACAGTTGTTGCCGCTCCAACGGGGTTTCAGAGATCGGAGACTTCCTGCAGGATTATCTGGAGAAGGGGAATAAAACGAGCCGGAGGAACAACAGAGCTCGCCACGTGGTGAGTAGATTCCTTGACCCTCGTGCCTCGTTCTGCTGGCATTTGCAAAAACAAGATAGGTGGGATGTCATGTGAGCCGGAGCTGTGGTTCGGACAGGAATGTATTGATTTCAGTTCCCTGAACAGTGCTTACACGGTGAAGTTAGTTTCTCATGTAGCCCAGAGCACTTTTTAGGCACATGACTGAGTAGTGGGTAATAAGGTTGAAATGATATATTCTGTTCCCACTGGACATCAGTAGAAATTCTCCAGTCAGAATTTAATGATCAATTTCCTGTCCCTGTTTTTTTGGAAAGCTTTTAACTGCTCTGACCAGTTTTAGGAGATTTCGATTTAGGAACTAAAAGTGTTTGTTCGACATGACGACTGATTCTTAATATTACTTGTAAAGTGAGTTTGTGAAAGAAAGCAGCCCATGTACAACGTTGTTTTACTATTTCAAAACCAACATCAGTTGACATCAGTTTTGAAGTGACATTCAAAACTGATGTCAAAGTAATTAGCACAGTTAGCAGGGCTAGTATTACTAAAGGAGTAGTCAAAGTGCGTCATTCCCTTAAAAATTGTAACATTTTCAACATGACAAATGTTGAAAGCTCAAAAGGATAAAACAGATCACATCTTGCTCTCTCTTGCAATCTAGATGAATCTTAAAAAGTTGTAAAAGATTTCAAAAAACAGTTTCCTCCTCAATAGCTTCTCACATCTTTCTGCTTCCCCAGACATCATTATCAATACCTCATTCATCCTGAAAGTAGTAATCTCTGGGACTTCTTCCTTGAGTAACAACTTCCACACCAAAGAGTGTTTTTGCACGGTGCACCTACTACTCAGAGAAATGTCCGATTTTGGATTCTCCTACCGGCTAGTTATTGCTCATCTGCCTTTGGAGGTTTTCCGTGCCTAAGGCAGCCTGGAGGAAACACAAGTTCCTCTTAGCCTAGAAGCACGTCAGGATCACACAGAATGAGGTGGAGAGGGTCACTGAAGGGACGGATGCCTGGGTTGCTCTCCTGGAGGTCCCTATAGATATACAATCATTGGTCAATTCTAGTAAACAGCCCATTTGAATATATGTCTTTAAAGATCAAAATACTTTAGCTGTACATAGCTGAATGATGCCAGAGCTGTTCAACATTTGGAGAAGACACTATGAACAGCCATTAAAATTACTTTTTATTCTCTCTCAGCACTTCAGTGACACAGTTAAGGTGAACCAGGACATCTCTGCATTCCAGGATGAGGCCAGAAGACGATCTGGAAATCACAGGTAAAAACTTCTTTCACTGACATGTTAAGCGAATAAAAGAATGAAGCCTGGATTTTGCGTTTTGAAAGTTTCTTTTGTTTTGTCTTTTATCTACTGTCAATCCAGGGTTGCACCAGACCAATATCTGAGCACTTTTGAGGAAACTGAAAACATAAAGAACCGAGTATCTCACATGAGGGGTTCCCCCCACAGAGAGGAAAACACTGGTGCAAAGCCCCCTGTTGTACAAAGAGATGCTTCTGCTGTATCAGCACGTTCTCAGTTCCCAGTCCTGACAGCCGAGTCTCCCTTGTTGGACAAAAAGTCCTTCACTCCAGGAGTCCTGGGAGACAGAAAATGCAACAGCCCCTCAGTTCTTAGGAAGTTTGGAGCCATGCTTCAAGAGAATGAGGGCAAGACACTCACCGAATCCGGGGTGGTGACTCATCAGGGACTGTCCCCAGAGGCAAAGTGTCCCACTCCTTGCTGTCAGCGCAGAGCTCTGGGAGCCACCGGAGGAGCCAGCAAGGCGCCAATGCGCGTGCCTAACCAGAAATGCCAAGCAAATTCTGATGTGCTGACAGCAGAGACAGAGCCCAGCCAAGACCGGAGTTCATTATTAGACTCTGCTAGGCATCATTTCAAGGATCAGAGAGAAGGCTGCAGTAGTGCTAAAGGCTCTCAGTCTGCTCCCCAACAGGTTCTGGGGAGATCTCAGGTACCAGGGAGCCCGAAGGTCCGACCCCGGGCTAACAGCGGGGCAGACAGAGAGGGAGGGCGAGCAAGAAAGCAGCAACTGGAGCCCAAAACAGATCATAGGACAACGAGTCCTTCTCCTGGAGCTCACAGGATTCCAAGGAGACAGGATGTACATGACTCTGGCTATTTGAGGGACGAAGGACTTATAGCACTGCTGGACATGCTGGAGATCCAGCATGAGTACAGCTCCAGTCCCAGAGTGACATACACGGCTTACAGACAAGAGCCACAGCAGGTTGGTTCTCCTTCATATGTCTTCAGCTCTGCCAACAATGAATCTCTGAGTAACTGTGCACCACATATTTCCCACCAGGTAAATCCTGCAGAGATGTCTCCAGCAAGACCCAAGAGGAGTTTTTCTCGTCCTGCACGCCCCGCCAACCAGCGACCTCCTTCCAGATGGGCCAACCGTACGCCTTCTGCCAGAATCAGTGCCCCGTCGGGCCCAATCTACAGGCCCCCTAGCCCTCTTACTCGCACCCCTAGTCCTGGCTTAAAGTATCGGCCTCCTATTTCCTACTCCCTTCAGACAGAAACTATCATTATGTGACACCTTCCATCTAATGACATCTGTCCCCGTCACCTTGTACAACAACATCTTTGTAAATAATAAGGGCCTCCTGTTTTCTGAGTGCTAAAATGAAATGGAAAACTTTCTCCTGATGTGTTCTAAACATAACGTCCATATTCACCGGTGATGCTGCAGCTTTAAACTTCTTCCGTGCCTAACTTCTACCAACATTTCACCACATTGCTTTGTTGTTCCCAGATATTTAACTTTTTTGTATAAAAAATGACACTGTTTTTCTATGTGAAGGATTAGCATGCAGCCCCAGTTCGAGGGTGTGCGCTCTCAGCTTTTTTGGTTGATACATTGAATCAAATGCCGTCTTGTTACCAGAGGGAGACCCAGTAGGGACAAAGTTCCCAGAGGCGACCTGTAGACTGCTGAAAAGTGTGTTGGACTGTATGGTGAAAAGTATTGAAGATGTCCAAATGATAGCTGTGAAAATTGATTTTAATATGCCTTTCATGTATTTTTCTTGGTAATAAATATGACTGTGCTTAAAGTAAATGCTGATCCCGTGTTTTGGATTGCCTTGTGTCATTCATGTTTACAGCCCTGATGGTTTAGTGAATGTTCATCCTGTGCATATCAACTACCGGGGGAACAGAAGCTCAGATGTGGTGGTGTTCACCGCTGTGGCAGATGAGATTCACGTGGTTGGAAATGCCTTCATCCATCCACATCAGTTTGCAAAAGTGTTTTGATGTTTTCCTATTTTTTATTTAGCTTTCAGATGTTTTATCTTATTTGGAGATTTATCCAACTATATAAGCTTTACTATAAAAGAGTAGAAATATTTTACTTCTAAAGGAACTGGTGAAAAATATTCAACTCAAATAGCCAGTTGTGTTCCCATGAGAAGAGGCACATCTTTATTTTACCCCAGTCTTCGCCACAACATTACTTCATGTTAGACGAGTTTGCAAATCTTTTTATGTAGTGCTCTCTTAATGTGCTGCCATTTTCTTTCAAACAGCAACCTTGTTGCTGATTTGCTGCTTTGTGTGATATCAATGTCTTATAATGACCTAATTATGATAAAACCTTACATGTTAGCCAGATGATCTCAGCCAAACACACGATTTTAGTCAACTTTAGGGACCTAGTTTTCTGTGGAAAACGGAATTTCAATATTTCTTCCCCCTTCAATCATTGTCTGCACAACATCCTTCCAACGTTAGGTGTGTATATATATATATATA